>OY288257.1:14320463-14362534 GCA_958450325.1 Agrostemma githago | reverse complement strand
TTCACCCGGTGGGATTATTATGTCAAGCCGCGGGGCGAAATTTCACCCCATGAAGATGCAAAGGGTGAAGGTCTAACTTAAATGAAGAGGAATTGGATTATGGGCCTTGAAGTTTGTGCAACCCATTAAGAACTCTATAAATACTCCTCCTAAGGTTTTGTGCCTCCTTAAGCCTTAAGTGTGCCTCTTAGGAGTAGGAGTAGGGTAGTTTAGAGGATTCTTAGTAGTAGTAGTAGATTGTAGTAAGCTTCCTAGAAAATTCTCTACAAATAATTAGTAGATCTACTTAGTATTAATATAATTACTCTATAATTAGTAGACAAGCTTTCATCTTTGTTGAAGATTGTGTTTTATATTGAAGACTAGTTTGTAACCCGTGCAAAATTGCACGGTGGCATTAAACACGTTATGACAAAGACAATAATTAAATGGCGAAAAGTTTACATCAATCCAAATCAAAACATCGTAAAAGTCAATATGTACGCAAGTATACAAACTTAATTACAAATATTGAAAAACTTCTTGATACACGACATTAGTGGTAGTGTCAGAACTCCGATGATTGCTATCAAAAATAAGGATTTTCAATCCATTTTTGTTAGTAACCCTCGATAAAGCAACGTATAATTGACCATGCGTGAACACAGGCCTAGGGAGATACAAACCAACATGCGACAACGATTGCCCTTGACTTTTGTTGATCGTCATGACAAAGCATATAGAAACGGGAAACTGTCGCCGAGTACACCGAACGGAGAACTTGCTTGAGTCAGATGGCGAAAGTGTCAAACGCGGGATATAAACTATATCATTTGCATGGCTACCCGTTAGCACCTTGCACCGAATGACTCGTTTCGCCATGTCAGTCACAATTAAGCGCGTACCGTTACACAATCCACGAAATTGGTCAATGTTCCGAATAAGCATAACCATAGCACCCACTTTCAATCGTAACTCATGGTTAGGAATCCCAGAGCACTTAATGCTATTCAAGAACTCAGTAGAGTGCATATTAGGCTGGCCCGCAACTATCTCATCCATACATACCTCATCAGAACTTAAATATACCTCCTCTACACCATCAAGAAGAGATAGTACATAATCATTAATCAATTCAACAAATTCGTGTGTAGGGGCCAAAATTGCTCGTTGTTGCAAATAATCATCATCCCACAGTCGAGCCAACAGGCCGGGATATGTGGTAGACACAATTGATGCAATAGGATCATTGACATTATGGATAAGAATTTCATTCGGAAATTTAACATCAACCTCGCCGTCGTTGCGTCCACCTTCTACACCGTCACCAACTCTAAGAATCCAATCTGAGAAGTCTCGTATCTCTTGTGTATTATAAGGAGAGGCACCAACTTGAAGACGCATATTCTCGGTAAGTGTGAGTACCTGTATAAATAGAGTAAACAAAAGGTGGAATGATTTATAGGCATGGAAAAAATAGAGATAGATTGAAAGATAAATAACACGACGAACAACAAAATCACTTGTAGGAGAAGGAGAAAAGTTACCTTGCATGATGACCATAAATAAGATGAAAATAAAGCTGCATGCACAATGTCAGACCTACTCCCTTTAGGTACAACTGGGAGTATTTGTCGAAAGTCACCTCCAAATACGACAATTTTACCCCCAAAAGGCAGGTCTGCATTCCGTGGGCTCACGGCACGCATGACATCTTTTAAACTAAGATCAAGAGCCTCAAAGGCATGCCTATGAATCATGGGTGCCTCATCCCATATAATGAGACTTGTCTTCATTATTAGCTCAGTCAAATCCGTTCTGGGCTTGATATTGGAGCAGGTAGAAGTCTCGACAACATTAATCGGAATGCCAAATCTAGAATGGGTTGTCCTACCTCCAGGAAGTAAAGTGGCCGCAATTCCACTGGACGCAACAGGAAGCACAATCTGCCCCTTGCTACGCAAATCGGCACATAATGTACGCCATATAAATGTTTTTCCTGTACCCCAAAAGCCATACACGAAGAAAACAGCACTTCGTTGCGCTGTAACAGCATTAGTAATTTCATCGTATACAGAGCGCTGGTCAGTAGTGAACATAGGCAGGGCAATTTCAAATTCACGACGTAAAGCATCCCTATCGTATGATAATCCATCTCGGACCAACGTGTTACATAAGCCAGTAACTAATGATGAATCAGGAATGGGCATGCCTTCTAATCTAGCCAAACTACTACCATTACTTTGCAATAAAGCCTCTATATCGAGTAGGGCTAAGTTATGAATTTCTTCCTCCGTCAACTCCAAATCTAGGACAAAACATAACTAACGTGAACATGCATTCGAAATAATGTGCAATGCGAATGCAAAGTGAATTCAATTTGCAACCATGAGTGCTAAAAATATATACTACATCATAAGAAGACAACAACTAAACTTACCGGGATTCGACAGGAGCCTTCGTTGCTTAAAGAGTATGTCATCGGATAACAATTCCCACATTTCCTCCCACACGGTATACGGCATAGACATAGAATCGGATAATAACAGTGACGTGAACAGATGCCTAAGATAAGTCCCTGACTCCCAGTAGTGCGCTTCCTTAATCGCATCAACATACTCAGTGTCGTCGCCAATCAAGCCAAGAGCAAAACACGCTTCTCGGAAAGTGTGATAACATACACCATTCACGGTTCGAATGTCTTCATAACACATTGCCCCCCTAGAATGGTTTAACATTGTTCTCATGTAGTAGAGTTCACCACATTTCGAGGGAACGTGGTGCAGCCTACCAATTGCAAAAAACTTTTGCCTAGGCTTCCATTGTTTCTTAGTCCTATCCCATACATACCTTTGAGGAATTTAGATAGGAGCAGATCACGCGCATCAGGGTCCCTAGCATTCAACGCAAACCAATCGATAAATTTTGACATAGCAATGCTTTGATTCTCAAGAACCTCATCAATTGGGTCGTCATCCTCAAAGTTAACAGCCTGCTCCCTCGGAAGGTGAAATTGTAGTTTTTCAACACCAGGAGTCCTATAATGGATGTCAAATGCAAAAATCCTCCAAACAGCTTCAGACGCAGATACGTAGCGACAATCGTACAACTTCTGAATCTGGTCAAGCTGATTTTGGTTGTTGCGACGACTGTAGGAAGATTCCATTGTAACGCGATCAAGCCCTTTATTGATATACTTGAACAAATATTTAATTGACCTGGCTTGGTTGCACCACTCTACATTTATGTGGGCACGATATTTATCGATAAGATAGGGATTGTAGGGCACAACGTAGCGATTATCAATGGACACACCATTTTTCAGAATTGTACGACCGTTATCTCTTCTCTTGTAAATAGGAAAACCATTCTTGTCGACTGTGGTTCTGGGGTTGAATGGCTTTGGAAACTTTCGAATGCATGCACCATCTACCATGCACGGTGATTGAGGATTTGTTACACCGCAAGGACCATGGATCATTAACTCTGATACTGCAGCATGCAATATGGGGTTCTGCCGTTCGTCGGGTATCTCGGCCGAAATGATCCTGTCTACGTTTGCCACCTCCGGGAACTTGTCATCTCGATGTAGAAGAAGTAGGATATGTGCATGCGGGAGTCCTCTCTTTTGGAATTCAACTGTATACACAACTGTGAACAATATGAATTTAAAAATGGGTACAAATAGAAATAGTTTAATTAAAGAAGCGCAGGTAACGTAACTTCGATTTTGAAAATGATATGAAATTAAAATACACACCATCTCTAGTCCTCCCGAAGATTTCGCGAACTTTCAAGTCCTGAATTAACTCGTATAGCTTCACCTGGAAAATTCGCGATAAAATATCTGGACGATCTTCAGAGCGAAGACCCCTTCTACCCACAAAGCGGGTAACCTCTGGCCATTTAGGGTTGCAAGTAAAGGTAATGAACAGGTCTGGGTAGCCACACCACCTGCAAATGCCATAGTGTCCAAATACTTTGACCTCATGAAAGCGTCCCCAGATGTGTAAGACGATGGTACAATGTAGCGACTGCCGGTCGACGATGGCTCAACATTACCTTCTTCAACTGCGTCAACAACATTCTTGTATTTGTCAACCCTCAGCAAATCTTGGTTGAACCGTATGAAGGATAATCTCTGGGACTCAACCATCATATATCCATCAACGCAAATCTGCTGGAATAAGTTGCAAGCTTGTGACCACGTCGGGAACTCAATTTCCCATGGCCTGTCCTGAAACCGGAAGGCAAAAAACTCACATAAAGTGAGGTCCTCGTGCGGTTTAAGGCTATTGCTTATACCAAGAGATGATTCACTGTGTGGAATATGTAGACGGAATCCATCCTCCCCATATGGAAGCAAGAGAGGATACTGTAGGGCAAGATAAGATGGATGCAACTCAGAAATACGCTGCAATTGTCCACATGATTTTTGAACAATGATGTCTCGATGTTCCATGCTAGGTCCTATATCACCTTCAACAACAGCAGCTACTTCCGAAGCAGTTTGACGGCTGTATGTTCTCCCATCGGTGCTTCTTCGTGCAATTAGTCTAATACTGACATCACCGTCTACATCGGACGACAATCTGTCCCTGGCCCTACGAAAGGTCTTTGCAAGAGGATTATGCTCATCAATCATTTCCTTCAATAACGACATAAGTTCCTCACTGAATCTACTACGTCCACCACCACTGCTTATACGAAAAGATTATGTGCAAAAGAATTAAACTTCACGCATACATAAATATAAGAAAACAAAGTCACAAAATGAGAACAAAGAAGGTACTTACGTTACGACATTTATTAGGTTGCTAACCTCTTCCTCTGTATCGTAGATGTACAATTGGCAGAACTTTGGAATGGATCCATCAGGAGGCAGCAAACTGCCAATTCGATGAACATTCTGCCCTCCCATCCTAAATGTGTATGGACCCCGACCAAGGTTGACTGTTTTGTCGATAATGCCACCAGTAGACGACCAAGCGTACCCGCAGTTGTAGCCGCGGATATTGCTAATGAATACAGAACTAAGATGGTGTTGTCTTGTTAACAGTGACTTCAACAATTCGGGTGGTTGACTTAGATATGGCAAGGTTACCTTCCCATCGGAGCAGCACAGGGAAAACCTTGGATTTGTCGTGCCTCTTCCTTTACCAATCCTTTCCTCATACCACATCTGGGCTCTACACATTTGACATTGATATTCTGGGTCACCAATATCCCAATAAACTGAACCTGTAACAGTAGATTGTGAAACTCAATTGGAACAATAAAAGAATGTACAACTTTTATATGAATAGAATTTGAATAAACATATATAGAGCCGGACAGTTGGAGAAATAGGTAAGGAAAACCTGCACCAATATCTGGAACTCTAATAGTGGCATCAATAGCTGACCCTTCTTCTAATTGGTGTTGTTGAGAATCGTCATCAATGAACGTACTGTTGGACGAAGGATTAATAGGTGCAACTGATGAAGAACTGGCTTCATCAAACTCGGAACATAAACTTTGTACTAAATCGGTAGTTAGCGAGGTAGCGGAATCGTCGCACTCTGTAAAATGTAAACATATTATACACACACACACACACACACACACACACACACACACACACACACACACACACACACACACACACACACACATATATATATATATATGAATGTTTTTTTTTCCGAGGGTAACAATCTTAGAAATATGTGGATGAAACAGTGAGAGTTACAACCAATGTAAGACATTTTAAAAGTTGAAAATGTTGTGGAAACGCAAATAAAAATCATTGACAAAAATACACAAAATCACCTGTTTGTGTACAAAGAACTGAAGAGATGCGCCTTCTTTTTTTTCTGCCGTGAGTACTTTTCTACGGGATCTTTTAAGCTTTGCAGCTTGTTGCGCCGGCGAAAGGACGACGGGTTCAAAGGAAATAACAGAGGGAGGGGGTGCACCAAAAAAGTTAGAAGTCGATGGGCATTGGGGTGACACACGACGACGGAGTGAGGCAGATCGTCGAATACGTTGGTGGGGTTGACTACCTAATATAGTAATACGAAATATTAAAATATACTAAAAAGATAGATTCAGATAATTATATATATATATAGAGAGAGAGAGAAGTTTGAGCATGTAAAGAAAGAAGCGAATAAGAGATACCATTGGTAATATCTCTTAGAGGAGTACGGGCGCCTAACATAAGTTGTCGATTTGCTTCAATATCTTGATGAACCAACCTACTGCTTCCACCAACTGAATAATAATAACAACAAATTCATGAAGTGTTTAGTTATAGAGCAAACATCTCTCAATAGAAAATGAAATCCTAAAACAAACAATGTTATAACATGGGGACAAATATAGTTGACTAAATAGTGAAAAAGCTAATGTTAACGTACTTGTAATAACAATTAGGGAAAATTAAAACATATTGGAAAATAGCGATAACAGTTTATACTTAAAGTGCAAGACAACTAAGGAAAGGGGGACACATTTTTTTATAATGGTACGTCAGAAATTGATGTACGTGGGCAAACCCGGGTTGCAGAACAAATTATATGGTCATCTTGAATTTCAGGTGACAAAAATTGCAAGTAACATAAGCAAACAAAGTAAAGGATCAAAGACAAAGGATAATACCAAATGAAAATAAAATAGGGAACCAAAATTGGCTAATGCAAAAGACTTGAGTACCACGTACAGACTCATCGGCATGTCGATGTATACACACGTATAAATATATATATATATATATATATATATATATGGGTGTCACAATAGAAAGTAGTAGACAAAAGAGGAGCTACCGTTGGTAATATCGGCTAGTGGAGTACGCGCGCCTAGCGCGAACTGCTCGTTCTCTTCAGTATTTTCGGTAACCAATCTGCTACTCTCACCAACTGAGTAATAGTAACAAAATACCGGATGAGGAGAATAAAAAGGCAGACGTCAATCAATACAAACAGAAATGAAGTGTAAGGGACATAATCATATGCACAAATAGAAAATGGATAAACAAAACACAAAAAAAGCTTATAGCGGAATACTTGTAGTAACAGTTAAGGAAAACACATGATGAGGATTTCAAGACAGTCTAATTAGGCCTAAAATCAAAGGCCCTATTCATATGTGTTCAAAATGGCTGTGGAGTAAATTGTGGGATAAAAAGGGTGATATAAATGAGGGTGGTTGAGGAGGGAAAGTGAAAGTTTTAAAGTGGGTGGTAAAATTTGGTGTAAATTTTTTTGGAGGGAAAGTTATGTGGGATATTTGGGAAGGAGGGAATTGATTTTGTAGTGAGAAAATATGTTATAGGTGATTGACGTTCAAGCTCATGCCGCCGGGTGAAATTTCACCCGGTCAAGCACCACCGGGTGAAATTTCACCCAGCGGTATTCCGTCATGAAAATCGATCTTGCCAATTTTTTTCCACCGGGTGAAATTTCGCCCGGCGGTATCTTCATTAGTTCTAGCAGATCTGGCACTTTTTCGTAGGGCGAAACTTCGCCCGGTCAAATCTCACCGGGCGAAATTTCGCCTGGCGGTCTCGTTTGCTTCCTTTTTCTGCCTTGTCATTCCATGGCTCTTCAATAATCACCTAAAATTTCAAATAACGACACGACTCATATTACATAATCAATATCTCCCACAAACATGCTTGTGGTCTTTAAATTAAGCTCCATAACTTCTTCAAAAGTTTGATCTTCATCCAAATAATTGCTCCATGACGAAATCCAAGTTCATCCATTGTCCTCAAGCTAACAAAGCTAACAAAATACAAAGAAATATAATACATATATACAAGGTGGTTGTTGAGGATACCACCAAACCTACATCAAATTGAGAGGAGGTTAACCAATGCTCCCCAACGGGAGCTCACCAAGTTTCTCGGTAACAAAGGTCTCACGAACGTGACCGGCATGATAAATTTTTAAGCGTTGTCCATTAACCATAATCTTCCCGGTTTTCGGGCTTGAGATTTCAATTGATCCAAATGGTTGTGTCTTGGTCACCTTGAATGGACCCGTCCATTTCGATTTCAACTTACCGAGGAAAGACTCATTCGAGTTTTCAAGTAAATAGCAATTCAATGCTCTTAGAAGTAAATCAAACAATCTTGCGTGGAACTCAAAGAAATGACAATATAAAGCATTGATGCACAAAGATAGCACATAAACATAAGAGGTCAAAGCAAATAATAGAGTATCCATCATGCCTCTATGTTCAAAAGGTGCTTTCATGTCATTGTTAAACTCCTTATGTGAGTGAGGAAGGAATATCAAATAGGATGGAGGACACATGGGGTAGGAACCATTCAAGTCTAGCTCAAATGAGGCTTGTAAAAAGGTAAGGAAAGACATTTTATCAATAAGGTGAGGGTAAAAGAAGTCATCCTTAGATAATACCTCAATAATGATCACATTAGAGCTCTCCTCATTCTTTCCATTATCACTCAAAGTCTCATGCTTCTCAATAAAATGGGTCTTAGGAGCTTCTCCACAATTCGCTCCATTATCATACATCTCACCCTCTTTACTTCTAACTCCCTCTATCATGCGCTCAAATAGAGGATTATGCATCGCAACCTAACATAAGCTCTCAATTGCCGGATTTTCAAAGGTGTTGGTCATGGAAAGCTCAATAGGCTTATCACAAATAGTTGTAGGTACGTCCTCACGTTTACTCTCATCATCAACAAAGTGGGGGATGCAATCATTCTCAAGGGAAAGAACGGGGTTCTCAACCTCTATTAACACACAATCATCATCCCTCTTCATGTCAAGAACATCACAAGACATACCCACAATTTCCTCATTATAAGGCCCATCAACATCCTCAAAATTCTCAACAAGAGTCTCCTCAATAACCTTATCACCAACACATCTCCTACTCCCAAGATTATCGTCAAGTGTCACATTTAAAGGCTTGGAGCTCATATCATGTTGCATAGAAGAGGAGTTAATTAGCTCAAGCACATCTTCATTACAAGACACATTGACATCATCAGAATTCTTACATGACTCCATAAAATCCTTATCAAGAGCGTCATTATCAATCAAATGCAATGGAGAATCACGCACAACACATGTATTCAAAGGGAGTGGGGGAGCATGTTGGGATTGAACAATAAGCACATCATCTTCTTCCTCTTCATATATTATATCCAAATTAGAAAGGGGTGGAGGTGAAGAGGAAGCATTAAATTCATGTTTCACATCATCACAAATGGCATAAGGTGAAGAATCATGCAAATTATTCACAAAAATTGGAGAAGAGTTAACAAGAGAGGATTGAACATTACAAACAAGAGAGGAAGATTCAACTCTCGGTTCTCTCAAAGGTGTCACTCTCCCATATCCCTCACGGGCATCAGCTCTAGTCACTTTCTCAAGCAATAATCTCGCCTCATCATCTCCTAATTCATAAAAGTTACCACCGGCCGAAGTATGAATCAAATCTTTAACGTGTTCAAGCAAGTTGTCAAAGAATATTATGGTGGTTAGCCAAACCGGAATTCCATGGCGTGGGCAATATGTCAATAAATCTCGAAATCTATCCCAAGCATCACTTAAACACTCAAACTCACCTTGTTCAAAGGTAAGGATCTCTCGTCCAAGTTTATTGGTCTTGTGATATGGGAAGAAGTGGTTTAAAAAAGGCTTGAACAAGGTCATCCCAAGTACAAAATGTGTTAGGAGGATAAGAACGTAGCGATTTCTTGGCTTTACCTCCAAGGGTGAAAGGAAAAGCTAAGAGTTTAAAGGTGTTGATTGGCAAACCATTCCTCTTCCCAACTAAACAATTTGTATGAAATTCCGTAAGGTGGTCAAGCACATTTTCATTACGCAATCCCCAAAACATGTCTCTTTGAAGCACCGTGATAAATACTTGATTCACTTCAAATTTCGCTCTATCCTCATCTCTAACGGTAATAGGTGAGGTAACCATGTGGTCATAGAGTCTACTATGATCGTCTAAGGTCGTCATGAGAGACATAAAAGGGATTGATCAACGAATGAGATGAATGCAAGAGACAAGCAACATGAACACCAAGAAGCACACAAAAAGACTAACCTTTTTATTTATTTTTTTGTTTTTTTTTGTTTTTTTTTGTTTTTACCCAAACACAATGACAAAAACTCAACTAACTGATCACCGTCCCCGGCAACGGCGCCATTTTGATGCGCATCGAATTGTCGCATATCCAACGCGGTCAAACAATATTTATAAACCCCGGAATACTACTACGTAG
Organism: Agrostemma githago; assembly: GCA_958450325.1. Classification (NCBI taxonomy): domain Eukaryota; kingdom Viridiplantae; phylum Streptophyta; class Magnoliopsida; order Caryophyllales; family Caryophyllaceae; genus Agrostemma; species Agrostemma githago. Next base: position 14,352,300 of record OY288257.1, on the reverse strand, counting down.
TAGCGGGAAGTCGGGGATCGATCCACAGGGATGGTCGAGAGGTAGTCGGTCAAGTCAAAGTCAAGGACTGATTGGGTCGAGAAGGGGGGTTTTGAGTCAAGAGAGGTCGAGAGATCGTAGGCTAGGGTCAATAAATAGGAAAGGTGTTGGGGAGAGTCGGGATTTGGAAATGGGGTCTAATAGTCTCGGGATCGAGTTTTTGTTACAACGTTAAAAAGGAGAGTGCCACCTTTCGGTATCCTCACCCAACCTACCTAAACCCGCTTTCGCGACGAAAGGGTAAGTCTCAATTTAAGGTAATTTCTACCCCGAGTTTCCCCATATTGGTAGAAATGAGTCAAGGTCGGCCTAGTCGCGATTCTAAGTCAACAAAGACACAAAAACCCTAACATCGATAATTAACAAGTAAACAACCCACCAACATCCCTTGAATAAAATAATCCAAATCCTCCTCCCTAATTTCCCAACAAAGAAATCTACTCACAATTCATCATGGAAATCATTTCAACATGCATATTAATTAGATCTAAACAAGATAATGATGAGAAAACAACATAAAAACTAAATTAGAGATTAGGGAGTGGAAGAGAATTATACCAACTATGTAGATCTATAGGAAATAAGAGGATTGCATAAGTAAAGATTGAATCTTTGATGAATAAAGTGAAGAACTTGTCACTAATCCTTCATTAAACCCAACAAATCTTCAAATAAAACTTGAATAATCTTCTTACAAACTTGAGATCTAGATAATTGTTGATGGAAGTTATGTAGATCTACTATTAATTACTATGTAAACTACTAGAATTTTGGAGGATTTCTACTAGAATACTACTAAACTACTACTAATGGATGGTGTAATAGGATGGTGGAGTGGTGTAATGTCTTCCCTCCTTAGCACAATGGAGAGGTGACTTGGGAAATAAACTAGGGTAACATATATATAGTAATCTCTTAATGGATATTTAACCTAAAGCCCATAATCTAATCCTTGCCCATTAGTGAGACTTTGTCCTTTGGGATGCAACTTTGCCCAATGAGTCTTCATAGGGTGAAGTTTTGCCCTGCGGTTGACGACATTAGCACCACCGGGTGAAATTTCACCCGGTGAGATTTTCTTCTCGAATCGCCATTTTTGGCGCTTTTCTCCATCGGGCGAAATTTCACCCGGTGGGCGAAATTTCGCCCGGTCATCTAATAGGGTGAAATTTCACCCTATGAACTTTTTGTCCAAAATGGCAATCTGGGGAGGAACACCGTCGGGCGAAATTTCGCCCGGTCAAATTCTCATCGGGTGAAATTTCGCTCTGTGACTTCAGAGGGCCATAACTCTCTCGTTTGATCTCCGATTGGGGCGTGTGATATGTCGTTGGAAAGCTAAGAAGATAATCTTTTACTTCCAACTGGAATCGCTTCGATCCGAGGTCTAGAACTCTAGATATATCGATTTGAACTTCGACCTCTCCGGTGAAGATGCATAATGGACTATACTTTTTCCTTTTTGCTCAAGGTTTCACCTCTTGGGTTTGGACTTTGGATTTTAATTTGTGTGCTTTTCTTTTCAGACGATCTCCCTCTCTCTCTCATGCTCATAGGAGCTCGGACACATTTTTGGTCGAAAATCCTATCAAAATAGACAGAAAACTACCAAAAACATGTAAAATGCAAAACAGAGACGCTAATGCGAGAATTACTCAAAATACGGCGATAATCGCACTTTATTCTCGCAAAACGAAGAAAAAACAGGTCTAAATGGGAGGAAAAACTGTCCAAATTTGGCACACAACAAAAAGAAAGGATAGTTTCCGTACCAATCGGTTAGCAACTCACTCGCTCCATCGTCTCATAGTTCGATAACGACACGTAGCTAGTCTTCGTCATTGCTATTCCTCTTCATTCTTGATATGGTCCCATGGTTGAAGTACGAAGGTATAAGGAGGTGGGATTTGATGTGAGGCTCGGTATGTAGTGAAGATAAGATGAGGTGAGGGTATGTATATGAAGTGTAGGAGTCATATGATATGTGCAAGGGTAGGTAGGGAGGTTGGGAGGGGGTCTAAATTGGTAGGGTGGGCTCACACGACAAAGAAGAGGTCAAAGGAGGAGTATGGTACCATCCCGGTCGGGATGGTTGGTCCTGGTCGGGATGACATACCCTTCCCGGTCGGGAAGCTCCCTTCTCGGTCGGGAAGACACTCCAGAAAACTCGATTTTTGGTACACTCATCCCGATCGGGATGGCTCCTTCCCGGTCGGGATGCTCTCTTCTCAGCCGAGAAGAGTCCTCTTGCTCTTCATAACCCCAAAAGTTTGTCCAAAGCTTCAAAAACCGACTCCTTTGCTCACAATCCAAGCTCTATCAATAACCACTCCTCTCTAAGATTCATCAAAATCCCTCCCTCACATCGCTCATCAAAATACCAAACTACAAGAATTTCACAAGACTCAAAAGAATTACAAGAAAGAGATATATACAATGACACGGTTCTTTTGGAACTCCGTCAAACCAAGGATGGTGCATTCTTCAATCATTTTTCAACAACACTATAGCCAATTCCATCGCCATCAAGAGCACGAAGAAACAAATCAAAGGCTCTCGAGAAGTCTTCAATCAAACTAGTGGTATAACCATCCACACTCCAAGGTTCTTCACAACCTTGTCTCGACATTCCCGGGGCATCCCGATCTACTAAGTTCAATGGCTTGAACTTGTACTTTCGATCCTTCGGTATATACCCAAACGTCCATCTATCTTCATGTGGCCCCAAGGGAGGCTCGACGTTCTTCTTGCCTTGCGACTTGTCCTCAATATCATGATATGGGCATTCATCCGCCCCAAGCTCGGAATCATCATCTTCAATTCCATAGAAGTTGTTCTTCAAGCTTTCACCCGACTCATCCCCTAGATTGATGTCTTTCATGGCGTGGATCATATTGCACGATTCATCATTAGTAGGCGAGGTGTTACCTTGGAGGTCAAACACGAGCTTCTCGTCGCCTAGCTCAAATGTGATCCTACCATTCTTTACATCAATCATCGCACCGGCGGTATGTAGAAATGGGCGCCCAAGGATAATGGGAGTGATAGCATCTTCCGGCATATCAAGCACGAGGAAGTCGACCGGAATGAAAAACTTCTCGATTCTTAGTGGCACATCTTCCAACATCCCCAATGGTCGGTTGAGTGAACGATCGGCCATTTGGAGTGTAATAGAAGTACATTTGAGCTCTTTCATCCCAAGTCGCTCATAAATAGAATAGGGAATGATGCTTACACTTACACCCAAATCACATAATGCTCTCTCAATCTTCAAGTTGCCTATGGTGCACGAGATCGAGAAACTACCCGGATCCTTCAACTTGGGAAGTGTAGAACCTTGAATGAGCTCGCTCACCTCTCTTGTGAACGCTATGGTCTCTTCCTTGTCGACGGATCTCTTCCTAGCCAAGATTTCTTTCATGAATCTTCCATATGCCGGGATTTGGGTAAGTAGCTCGGTAAAAGGGACACTCACATCCAATTTCTTCACAATATCTAGGAACTTGTCATATTGAACATCCACCTTGGTCTTCATTTGCCTTGTTGGGAAAGGTAATTTGATATGTACCTTATCTTGCTCATTAAGGTTGGACTTTTCAATTGACATTTTCTCTTTTCCTTTGTCTTTTCCTTGAAGTGGGGGAAGCTTGTCTTCATGGGGTTTCTCAATCTCCCACAAAACTTGCTCCTCCATTGGATTTCCCAAGCTTGAGTTTTCTTGAGTTGGAGATACAACTTATTTCATTGCTTGTTGCTCACTAGGAAACACGGGGGAGTCATAAGATACACCACTCCTCAAGGTAATAGCATTCACATGCTCAAATTTCGCCGTTTCACCTTGAGGAGGTAGTTGTCCCTTTTGCCTTGAAGAGCTTCCCGAAGCAACTTGAGCTATTTGGGTTTCGAGCATCTTCATATGAGCATCTCTTGCTATATTCTCCCTTTGAATATGAGCAAAGAATTTTTGTTGGTTTCTTAGCATCTCCATTTGGCTTCTTTGCATTTCTTGGTTACTCTTTTGCACATCCAACATAGATTTTTGCATGTCGAAATCTCGAGGTGGAGATTGTGGATTGTGTGGAGTATCGGTGAGGGCTAAGGGAGTACCATAATCATGAATTGGAGACCGGCTCCTTTGCTTGCTTTCTTGTCGAGTACCTTGAGACCCTTGTTGTTGTTGATGGTTCCCTTGGAACCCATCAGAGTTGCCTTGATTAAGGCCTTGAGTGTTGCCATGGTTGTAGTTTTTATGTCCTTGGTTGTGTTGGTTTCCTTGGAAACCACCCTGATTGAAGTTCCCTTGTTGGAACCCTTGATTGTTGTTGAAGGTAACTTGGTTATGTTGCTTGAAGTTGTTGAATGGCCTTGGGTTGCCCACATAACCTTGGTAGCCTTGGTTGTTGTCCCTTAAGGGAGGTGGAACATATGGACGGTGTTGTAGAGATTGTTGTTGGGAAGCTTGATGGGAAGCTTGGAACATGTGAGGATAGGGAGCACCTTGCTTGAACGCTTGAAAGGCGCTCACTTGCTCAATACTACCTCGACAATGTAGAGGCTCATGTCCAAATATCCCGCAAATATCGCATATCCCATAATAAGATGTAGGAGATACAACTCCCAAACCATTGACTTGTTGAATTGAATGTTGGTGGGAGGCACTTGCACTTTGACCTTGATCAAAATGGCTTTGGACCTTCTTGTCAATAGATTCCATGTGGGTTTTTAATTGTGCTCCAAGATCAATACTTAATTGTGTAATGGCATCGATCTCGTGCCTTCCTCCTCGATTCGCCTTTCTAGGCCTTGAGTATTGGGAGTTGTGCACCGCCATCTCCTTGATTCTTGACCATGTTTGGTCATCATCCACCTCGGTAAACCTTCCATTCGATCCCATGTTGAGTATGGCCCTTGAGTCTTCATATAACCCGTTCCAAAACAATTGAACAAGGAACCACTATGATAGACCATGGTGAGAACAAGAGCGGATCAAGGCTTTGAATCTTTCCCACGATTCATAGAGGCTTTCTTCATCACGTTGTTGGAATCCCGTGATAGAGGCTCTCAATAGATTTGTCTTCTCCGGGGGATAAAATTGTTGGTAGAAAGCTAAGGCTAGCTTCTTCCAAGTATCAATACCGAGAGCCGCCTTGTCTAAACCCTTGAACCATTGCTTAGCTTTACCGATCAAAGAGAATGGAAATAATACCCACCGAATTTGGTCTTGGGTTATTCCCGGTTGTGAGATAGCATCACAATAATCCGAAAAGGTTTCCATGTGTTGATGAGGATCTTCGGTCGATAACCCAGTAAATTGACTTCTTTCGACTAATTGGATGAACGGTGTTTTTGCCACAAAATTGCCGGTATATGCGGGCGGTAAAGCGGTGGGACCGGGCAAAACGTCTTCTGTAAAGGTTGAGTGAGAAGAGAGCTTAGGCATTGTTGGATTGGCGGGAGATGATGGTGCAGATGGTGTTGATGTAGAAGTAGAAGGGGAACTAGGTTGAGAGGAATGACTAGAAGTACCAAAGGGATTGATGAAATTTCCTTCGGCCGTCTCTCGAGGTGTATCGTTCAAGTCGGATCCTTGAGCTTGTTCTTTAATGGTATTGCTAGTACTCGGTTGAGAGATTTTAACCCGATCAATCGTCCGTTGGCGAAAGGCTCTAAAGAGTCTCTCCGGCTCTGGATTGAAGAGAAAGAAATCGCCTCTCCTCCTAAACATGCACTACGCACTTGAACAAACGTGAGAACACCTAGTGCTTTATGGGCACTAAGCAAAGACGATAAACGAGCACAACGGAAGACAAAGAGAAAAAAAAGCTATAAAAACAAGAAAAACCTACAAAATATGCACAAGAGATAGAAGAAGAACGCAAGAAGGGTAACTAAGTCTAGTCAATGAGCAAACTAAGTCTAAACATGCACCGTCTCCGGCAACGGCACCAAATTGATGGTAGGGTTTCGCCGCGTCCCCCACCGATCAAGTAAAGTCCAACTAATCCTAACGGGTAGCTAGGGTAAGTCGGGTCGTATCCACAGGGATGGAAAATGGTGTCTAGACTAGGTCTACCTAAAAACAAGGCTAAGTCACAAACAAACACAAAGAAGACGATAATTGACAAACTATGATGGTTGAAGGTGATGAAAGTGGACTAACAATGTACTATGTATGACATAAAATAATTGAAACAACTAAAGATTAAAGAAACTAACAAACTAGAGAAGATGGTCTACTAAGGAGATAGAGAAATCAAATATGGGAAAGAGTAGGGTTAGGTTGGTTTCATAAGTGTAGTAGGATAATTGGGAGGTCAAGGGTGTAGGTGTCACTTAATTACTAAGGTCGGTTTGCGCTCTCGCGCCAAAGCCAAAGTCCGCACTCTCGTGTCAAAGACTAGACCCGAATACTCATGCAAAGTATTACCCAAAACACAAGCATTCAACCACAAATCGATTACAAGATGAGAAGATGAAAACAAGTATGAGAAGCGTGGCCACTACAACTCAAACACGCAATTCAACAAACACATAGAGTGCTCAACATGTGACTAGCAACAAAGATTCCACCTTTTCCCTTAATCAAACCCTAATTACCCATAATCTACACTTAATCCCCCTACTAACCCTACAAAGAGTCTACTCACTCATAATCAATCTAATACTAACAATGATAAGAGAAATCAACATAAACAACAAAACATTCATCATGAACAACCAAGAACAATAAACAATATGTAAAGATTGAAACTTGATAAATAAACAAAGAACAAGAGAAAAGAGATTATACCAACTACAAGAGGATGAAAAAGATGAAAACTTGTATTAAAAGAACACCCAAATAATCTCCATCAAAAGTTGTCAAGAATTGATGGATTCTTCAAGAGAACCTTAATACAAGAATCACTAATTAACTAGATTAATCTAAGATTAACAAAAGTTTAAAGAAATATTAAGCTAATGAGAGGAGCACTAAATCTAGGGTTTTTTAATGTAGAGAGGTCTAAGATAGTCTAATGTAATGTCCCCCTCTTAAACAATACAAGGGAGGAGTATTTATAAGGTTACAAGAGTGAAGGAGAGGAAAAGAAGAGTCACGCGGCTACAGCACTCCTTCCCGGTCGGAAAGGAATGGTCCCGGTCGGGATGGGCCATCCTTCCCGGTCAGGAAGCTTTCTTCCCGGTCTGGAAGACCAGATCAGTAGCAGTTTGATTCGTGCACTCCTTCCCGACCGGGAAGGCTCTCTTCCCGCCCGAGAAGGGTCTTGTAGGCCTCCATTATGATCTCTAAGGTCCCTCCTTGCTTCTCATGGGCTTCTCATCGATTCTCGAGGCTCAGGATCGAGTCTAAGGGACTCGGGAATGGGTCCCAAGATCTCGGGATCGAATCCAAGGCACCGAGTGATCGTTCCTTCTCTTCGTTGGCTCCAAAAGTGCATGAAACGAGCCGGAATCGTTCCAATTCTCCTTGAATGGTCTCGGAAACCTAAAACGAACTAGAAGAAGTATGAGTATCCCAGAAACCGCTCCAAAGAGCAATTTCACAAGGAAAAACGGGACCAAACACAACAAATTAGGCACTACAAACTACACTTATCACTCTTTCAGCTCGTTTACCATCCTTTTTAGCCCATTCAGTATTTGTTTGTTTGCTGCTTCAGCCTGCCCGTTGGTCTGTGGGTAGCAGACGGCGAAGTGTGCGACGGCTATGCCATGGCCCTCCAGCCAGGCTCTCAGGGGATCGTTATCAAACTGCCTGCCATGATTAAAGACCAGTACTTTCGGCAGGCTGTATCTCGTTATTATATTTCTCCAGATCACCTTCATGACCGTCGGGTCTGTTATATTTGGGACAGCTTCAGCCTCGATCCACTTGGTGAAGTAGTCAATTCCTACTATCAAGAATTTCATGCCCCTAGTTGCCACAGTAAACGGGCCCAGGATGTTCATTCCCCACTGAGCGAAAGGGATGGGGGATAAGATAGGCCTGAGGTCTTGAGCTGGGGCATGTATCACAAGGGCGAAGAGATGGCACTTTCTGCATTTTTGGGTCAGGTTTCTGGCATCTGCGAGCATGGTAGGCCAATAATACCCTGCCCTCAGGGCTTTGTGTGCCAGGGTTCTTCCTCCAACGTGATGACCGCAGATCCCAGAGTGTATGTCGTCCAATACTTCTGCAGCCTGCCCTACCCCCAGACATTTAAGTAGGGGGCGAAAAAGGACTTGTGGTACAACTCCCCCCCAATCATCATGAACCATGCAGCTTTGGCAGACACTCTTTTCCTCTGAGCTGGGTCCTGTGGAAGGAGTCCATGCTTCTTGAACTAGATGATAGGAGTCATCCAGCTTTCAGATTCTACTTCATCAATGACACTGATCAGCTGGCAGGGTGTTGTAGACTTTTCTTGTATTACATCTACCTATACTGACCTTCTTATGTCTTGCAGGCTGGAGCTGGCCTGTTTAGACAAGGCATCCGCCCGGTTGTTCTGTGACCGAGGGATCTGTTTAACTTCATAGGATTTCAATCCGGACAACTCTTGCTTTACCTTTTCCAGGTATGAGGCCATGGTTTGATCTCTAGCTTCGTATTCACTGTTGATTTGGTTTGCTATGAGCTGAGAGTCTGTAGCCAGGACAAGTCTTTCTCCCCTGCAGCTTTGGCTAGGTTGATGCCTGCTAGAACAGCCTAGTACTCGGCCTCGTTGTTTGATGCTGGGAAGGTGAATCTGAGCGCGTGCTCAAAGTCTGTTCCCTCAGGGCTGGTTAGCACGATCCCTGCCCCCGCACCGTTGGATGTGGATGACCTGTCGGTATATATCGTCCATTCGCTGGCAGGTGGATTGTCTTCTTCTGAGTGGGAACACTCTGCCAGGAAATCTGCCAAGGCCTGTGCCTTGATGGCAGTCCTGGACTGGTAGGATATGCCCAATCCGCTCAGTTCAATAGCCCACTTCAGCAGTCTTCCAGATTTCTCAAATATTTCCAATACTTTTTCCAGAGGTTGGTCTGTCAGAACGACGACGGGATGAGCATCGAAATTGGCCTGAGTTTTCGGGCTGCTATGACCACTGCATAGGCTGCCTTTTCAACGAGCGGGTAGTTCTTTTCCGCTGCCCCCAGGGCATGACTTACAAAGTAAATCGGTTGTTGGGAGCCTGCTTCCTCCCTTAGGATTACCGCGCTTACAGTTGAGTTTGTCACGACAATGTAAAGGAAGAGCTTTTCCCCTGCCACTGGTCTTGCCAGGGTTGGCAGCTTCTTCAGATGTTCCTTTAGTTGCTCGAAGGCCTCCTTTTGTTCAGTCTCCCACTTGAACTGCTTATTTCTTTTCAGCACTTTAAAGAAAGGCGTCGACTTGTCGGCTGACCTGGCGATGAATCGTGCCACGGTGGCCATCCTGCCAGTTAGGCGCTAGATATCCCTAATCGTTCTCGGTTCTAGAAGGTCCATGACAGCCTGAACTTTCTCCGGGTTTGCGTCAATCCCCCTGGCACTGACTAGGAATCCAAAGAACTTTCCAGAGCGGACCCCAAAGGTGCATTTTTTAGGGTTAAGTTTCATCCGGTAGGTACGCAGGGAGGAGAAGGTCTCCTGCAAGTCTTTTAGGTGCTCTGCGTCCCCTTTGCTCTTCACTATTGCATCATCCACATATGCCTCCAGGTTCCTACCCTTCTGGTTTTCAAACTGATAAGTGTGTTTTGTAGTGGTTATTTGTTATGTTTGGTCCCGGTTTCTCTTGTAGAATCGCTTCTTGGAGCGGTTTTCGAGGGTACTTACGCTTCTTCTAGCTCGTTTTAGGTTCCTAGGGCTTATCTTGAAGTAACGGAACGATTCCGACTCGTTTCCGATACATTTGGAGCCATCGAAGAGAAGCGACGATCACTCGGTGGCTTAGACTCGATCCCGAGACCTTGAAACCTATTCCCGAGCCCCTTAGACTCGATCTCGAGCACCGAGAATCGATGAGAAGCCTATGAAGAGCAAATAGGGACCTTTATGATCATATTGGAGGCCTACAAGACCATTCCCGGGCGGGAAGAGTAGCCTTCCCGGTCGGGAAGGAGTGCAAGAAAGAAGCGTGTTCTGATGGGCCATCCCAGTCGGGATCATCACCCTTCCCGACCGGGAAGAGCAATAACACCGCCTAGTGTTATGCATAACACAGCCCGGTGTTATGCATGATCCCGGTCGGGACCACCACCATCCCGACCGGGATGGAGCAGCTGTAACCCGCGCTTCCTTTTTTATTTTCCTTTGCTCTTGTAGCCCTATAAATACCCCCCCCCCCCCCCCCCCTTGTAATCTTATGGAATGTTAGACATTACCCACTAAACCCTAGACTACTTTAGCCTAAATTAGTGTAGATTAGTCTTTAGTTAATCGTTAATCTTAGTTTAATCCTTGTATTAAGGGAATTCTTGAAGAATCCAACCAAGATTGACAACCTTGGTTGATGTATTTGGGTTTTCTTATTATTACAAGCTCCAATATTTCCTCCTTACTATTTTGGTATAATTCTCTTCTCCTTTCCTTTAATCTTTGTTTTATCATTCAAGTTTTAATCTTTGTTCATTGTTTTGTTCATTGTTCATTGTTTTACTAGTTTCATTATGAATGTTTGGTTCCTTGTGTTGTTTTCCTTTCTTTGTGTTAGTATTAGTTTGAACATGTGTGAGTAGACTTTTTGTGGGGTTAGTAGGGGGATTAAGTGTTGATTATGGATGATTAGGGTTTGATTGTGGGTAAAGGTGGATTCTTTGTTACTAGTCACATGTTATGCATACCATGTGTTTGATGAATTGCTTGTTAGAGTAGTAGTTGCAAATACTTCTCTTGCTTGTCTTCCTCTTCTCACTGTGTGATTGATTTGTGGTTGAATCCTTGTGTATTGGGTAACATCTTTCATATGTATTCGGGTTTTGTCTTTGACACGAGAGTGCGGACATTGGCTTTGACGCGAGAGCGCGGACCAACCTTAGTAACTAGGTGAACCTTGCACCATCGATCTCTCAACTATCCTACTACACTTATGAACCCGACCTAACCCTATTCTTTCCTTGTTTGATTTCTTCGTCATCTTAGTCATTGTTCCTTTAGTTAGTTGAATCCTTTAGCCTTAGTTGTTGTCCTTAGCTTAGTCCTAGTCATAGTTTCATCCCCTTCTTATCGTTCTAGTTTAGTTTAACCTTGAGACCTAGTCAAGTCTTTAGGTGAAACTTGGTCGAAACCCTCTTTACCGTCCCCGTGGACTCGACCCGACTTACCCTATCTACGTGTTAGGATTAGTTGGTTATTATTTGTTGGTAGGGATTGACGGCAAATCCCTCCCATCGATTTGGCGCCGTCACCGGGGACGGTGCTAGTTTAGACCTAGTTTGCCTATCTACTTGACTTTGTCGTTTGTTTTTGTGTTTTTCTTTTTTCTTTTTGTTCCTTTGCTTCTTGTGTGTGCGAAGTTTATTTCCTTCTTGTCTAGTGCCCAAAAAGCACTAGACTTCTCACGTTTGCTCTTAGTCTACAATTTGTGCCTAGAGGTGGTGACCATCTTCTTCTTTACGACTTAGAGCCGCTTTAACGAACGGTTGCTAGATTGAGAGGTCCTCAACCGGGTACGAGCCACGATTTTCGAGTATAGCATGAGGTTTGATCTAAACTCCCCACCCATAGAAGCCACCATGAGCTACTCCTCTTCCTCCATGAATCAAGAATGTGATATGATGTCCCCCTACTACTACCAAGCTTCATCGGGTAATCAAGAAACCCGTGAGTATGAGCTTCAAGGATATGGAAACGGCTTCCATCGAGTGAGTGCTTATCAACCTTGTGATCGTGGTGGTTATTACTCAAATTACCATTGTGAACCCACCATGCCTCATCATATTTCTCCTTATGGAAGCCAATTTCCCCAAAACCCACCATATTACCAATCACCTCAACCTCACTACCAACAATATGATGCCCCACCCCTTGGGCATCATCAAGGTTTACAAGTAGCACTCCAAAACCCCAATAACCACCAATTGCCCAACTTGGAATTATATCAATCGTTTCTTCAATTGCAAAGGAGCCAACAAGAAATGGCCAATCAAATGCAAAAGAACCAAGATGAATTCATGGCCCAATATCAAAGGGAAAACGAGGCGATGGATGCTCGATTAAATGCGTTAGCGGTTAAAACCGTAATGTTTTTAACCCGAACGTCACAACTAGATGAAGGGTGCTCACTTGAGCAAGGGGAGCAACCTAATCGTGAAGCCGCCAATGAAGTTCCTTTTGGATGCGAAACTTTCTTTAAAGAACCTCAATCGTCTACCCAAGAAGAGACGAATGAGGAGACAATCCTTGATGAAGGTGTTTTTGGTGAAGAATTGGGTGAGGATAGTGGGAATTTGAAGAGTTTCATTGATGAAAACACCGATATAATAGAGGAAAGTCACGAGTCTACCCCCTCTATACTTGTTGAACCTTCAATCCCGTCCGCTTGCCCTCCTCTTGAGCTTCATGCCGCTTCTTATGAGCCTATTGTTGAGGATGTTGAACTTTGGGATGAGTTGAGTGAGGTGATAGGTGTTGTGAAGTCATGGGACATGAATGATGAAATCAAGTCGCCCATATGTGATAATCCAATAAAATATTGTGAACCCCTTGTGTGTAATTTGGATCATGGTTTAGAGGAGGTTGAAACCGCTTGTATGATTTTCAAATCTCTTCTTATTGATGATGTGGGGAAGAACGATGTTTTAGGATTGGGAGAGATTGGGCCGGAACTTGTTGATGACTTGGGTTTGCTTGATGAAAAGAAGAGGGTTAAACTCCCTTTTGACCCTTGTGTTAGAAATTCAACCCTTGGTTGTGCTAGGAGACGGTGCTTAGGGAGGAAGAGGTCGGTAAAGCTTGTAGGATGGATAGACCCCGGAGACAACATGAAAGATGACGTTGGGTCTTTGGGTGACTACTTCTTGCTTCCGACTTGGAGGCTTTGGAGGATAGCTTGGCTCGGTAGCTTGAGCCCTCATTATGGTGTGGCTCGTGCGTTTGACTTGCTCCTCCGAGCCCTTGATGGCTACGGTTAAGAAGGAAGAGTCCACCATCCTCGTTTTGACGGAGTTCCTAAAGAACCGTCATGTTGTATATTCCTCTTTCCTCTTCTTTAGAGTTCTTGTGTTTGTATTTGTGTGGTTTGTCTCTTGATTTTGTTTGTTTTGTGGAACTCTTATAATTTGGAATTTTCTTGAGCGATGTGAGGGAGAGATTTGATGGTGTTTATTGAGTTTACTTCATAGATCATAGTGAAGATGAAGTTTCGAGGAGAGTAGTGGATAATAGAAGCTTGGATTTGGGCATGGGAGTCGGTTTTTGAAGCTTTTGACAAGCTTTTGGGGACGAGATTTTAGATCTCGGTGGATTGGTGGCCTTGTGGGTGAAGCTATCAAGGAAATGAAGGGCTAGAAGACTCATCCTGATCGGGATGAGGGTGCTGAAAAATGGGTTCTCTGGAGTACGATCCCGACCGGGATCAAGTTCGTCCCGACCGGGAAGGAGCCTTCCCGACCGGGAAGAAGACCATCCCGACCGGAATGGTGCCCAGCTCCTCCTTTTGCCTCCTCTTCGACATTTGAGCCCACCCAACCACTTTATACCCCCTCCCAACCTCCCTACTTACCCTTACAACTATCATATTACTACTACAATTCATATATACACCTTCATCTCATCTTCACTTCACTTTACACCGAGTTTCCCCTCAAATCCCACCCTCATTATACCATTATAAGCCCGATACTTCAACCATGCGGCCATATTGAGAAAGAAGAGGAATAAAAATGATGAAGACAAGCATTGTGCCGATATCGATCATTGAGACGATGGAGTTAATGGAATTGCTAACCGTTTGGTAAGGCGACTCTCCTTTCTTTTCCGTCTTTTATCGCTTGTCTCCCTTTGTATGTTACCCTTCCCCTTATCATTTTTGTGTCATGGTGGCCCTCGGGGCCTTGGTAGTCTTTGCTCCCGACTCTCGATGACGGAATACATCGAGAGCCATTTCAAAAATCCAAATTGACAAGAAGTTTCACTTTTTCTTTAATTTTACTTTCTTTTGATTGGATTTAGTCGTTATCGGGCGGAATCCGGGCTAGGTGACTTGATTACACCTAGTCCTTCCCTCCCATTTCCTTTTATTTTCTTCTCTTTATTTCTTCCCCCATCCATATCTTTTCTCGTCTCGGCCCTTGGTGACTTGACTACACCCCGGCCGGACACATTCACATTTCTTCACCTTTATTTTTGATTTTTAGCTTTATTTTCGTAGTTTCTCTTCTTTTTAGTGTCTCCACACACTACCGATCGAGCATGAGGACATTGCTCGGTTTAAGTGTGGGAGAGCGATATCCTAGTGTAGTTAGTTTTATTTTCTTTGTTTTTTCCGAAAAATCTTAAAAAACCCTAAAATTTTGAAATATTTCATAAAAATCAAAAAGATTTTCCTTTGTGTCGTTGTGTCGTATTTTTGTTGTATTGTGTGTGTTTTGCCTCCTCATTTCCTTGTAGGTCTCTTGATCGCCGTGAGTTTCGAAAAGCTCAAAACATCCGGTAATATCCCCTCATTTCTTTCTCCTTTTTCCTTTTTTGTGGAGCTTGGAGGATGTTTTGTGATGGTGTATGCTCGGGTGGAGCTTGTTGGAGTTTGTGGTGGATGTGGTGGATGTGGTGGCTTGTTTGGAAGTTTTGGGGTGGTGATTGTTTATTTTGTGTGTTTGTTTGTTTGTTTTGTTTTGTTGTCTTTGTCCCATTTTCTTTCGTTTTTGTTGCGTCTTTGTTTTGTGTTGTGTAGTTTGTGTCTCGTGTAGAAAAATGTTTTCGAAAACCCGATTTTGAGGCTAGTGCGCAAGTGTTTACTTTCCCTTTCTAGTAGTATGAATCGAGTCTTGGACTTTAGTCTAGTAGAATGACCCCAAATCAATAGTTTCGTTGGTCCTTTACCTTGCGTCCACCTAGTCTACTAGGGATTTACTACGAGATTTGCATTTTGACCACTATGACCACCCACGGTGTGAAAAGGCCTTGGTTGCCGAGTCCCGTCTCTTAGGTGACCATGTTTGAAATTGTTTGATTAGTCTAAGTTTTTCACCTTTTTGTGGGTTTGAAAGGAGACCGCGACCCCCGACATACCCATTTCCCTACCTCCTACACATTTCCACAAATAATTTGCAAAATTGTTAAAGTTCTTACTTGGTTGCAAGAAGTGCCTACAAAACAAAATCATGCAAAAGGCAAGCCAAGGAAAGAAAGAAAAAGAAAGAGAAAGAAAAGAAAGAAGAAAAAGAAAAGGCACAACAAATCAAAAAGAAAATACAAAAGAAGAAAAAGAAATGGCATAGCAACTCAAAAGCCAAATGAAAAAAAAGAAAACCAACTCACAAAAAGATTCTCACCCTCTCAAAAATAAGCCTTTTTCCGATCGTTACCGTGAAGGGCCTACTAAAGGACCGAGTCCCTAGGAAGGATGATAGCGGTAATGATCGGTCTTCCCTCATTTTGCAATCATATCCACCTTTTTACTTGGACTAGTTGGACGATTTTTGAGCATGGGACGACCCTCTTGGCACATCGCTAAAGGGGGCGGGGTCTCACTTACCTACAGTGTCGACTAACACCGTGGTTCATTCTTTTTCCATCCCGCCGATCGTCCCGTAGTACGTTCTTAGAAGGTTAGGAGGACCTAGGTAAGTTATCAACGTTTTTATTGCTTTGTTGTCATACTATTAGGGTTTCGTCCATATCGATTTGTATTATTAGCTTGGGAACGTTGTCACTTGCCTTGAGTCCTTAACCGGTGCTTCTTTCACCGCTTTGTTGAGGGAAGCGGTATTTATTTCTTCTTGGGTGTAACCGATTGCCTGTTTGTTTGTATGTTTGTTTGTTTGTGTGTTTTCGTGTCTGGTTGCATCCACAGTTTTGTCGCAAGACCTCACTTGCCTTGCGGAGTACACTTTTCCTCTAGGTGTACTCGCGTGAGTTGAAAGGGCGTAGGGTGCGCTAATACCCGCTCGGATTAGTAGTCTAGTTTCTTTTAGTTTTTAGTTAGTTTGTGCTTACTCGAGGGCGAGTAAGGGTTAAGTGTGGGGGAGTTGATAAGTGTGTTTTGTAGTGCTTATTTGTTATGTTTGGTCCCGGTTTCTCTTGTGGAATCGCTCCTTGGAGCGATTTTCGAGGGTACTTACGCTTCTTCTAGCTCGTTTTAGGTTCCTAGGGCTTATCTTGAAGTAACAGAACAATTCCGACTCGTTTCTGACACATTTGGAGCCATCGAAGAGAAGCGACGATCACTCAGTGGCTTAGACTCGATCCCGAGACCTTGGGACCCATTCCCGAGCCCCTTAGACTCGATCCCGAGCACCGAGAATCGATGAGAAGCCTATGAAAAGCAAATAGGGACCTTTATGATCATATTGGAGGCCTACAAGACCCTTCCCGGGCGGGAAGAGTAGCCTTCCCGGTCGGGAAGGAGTGCAAGAAAGAAGTGTGTTCTGATGGGCCATCCCGGTCGGGATCATCACCCTACCTGACCGGGAAGAGCAATAACACCGCCTGGTGTTATGCATAACACAGCCCGGTGTTATGCATGATCCCGGTCGGGACCACCACCATCCCGACCGGGATGGAGCAGCTGTAACTCGCGCTTCCTTTTTTCTTCTCATTTGCTCTTGTTACCCTATAAATACCTCCCCTCTTGTAATCTTATGGAATGTTAGACATTACCCACTAAACCCTAGACTACTTTAGCCTAAATTAGTGTAGATTAGTCTTTAGTTAATCGTTAATCTTAGTTTAATCCTTGTATTAAGGGAATTCTTGAAGAATCCAACCAAGATTGACAACCTTGGTTGATGTATTTGGGTTTTCTTATTATTACATGTTCCAATCTTTCCTCCTTACTAGTTTGGTATAATTTCTCTTCTCCTTTCCTTTAATCTTTGTTTTATCATTCAAGTTTTAATCTTTGTTCATTGTTTTTACTAGTTTCATTATGAATGTTTTGTTCCTTGTGTTGTTTTCCTTTCTTTGTGTTAGTATTAGTTTGAACATATGTGAGTAGACTTTTTGTGGGGTTAGTAGGGGGATTAAGTGTTGATTATGGATGATTAGGGTTTGATTGTGGGTAAAGGCGGATTCTTTGTTACTAGTCACATGTTATGCATACCATGTGTTTGATGAATTGCTTGTTAGAGTAGTAGTTGCAAATACTTCTCTTGCTTGTCTTCCTCTTCTCATTGTGTGATTGATTTGTGGTTGAATCCTTGTGTATTGGGTAACATCTTTCATAAGTATTCGGGTTTTGTCTTTGACACGAGAATGCGGACATTGGCTTTGACGCGAGAGCGCGGACCAACCTTAGTAACTAGGTGAACCTTGCATCATCGATCTCTCAACTATCCTACTACACTTATGAACCCGACCTAACCCTATTCTTTCCTTGTTTGATTTCTTCGTCATCTTAGTCATTGTTCCTTTAGTTAGTTGAATCCTTTAACCTTAGTTGTTGTCCTTAGCTTAGTCCTAGTCATAGTTTTATCCCCCTCCTTAGTTTTAGCCTAGTTTAGCTTAGTTGACATAGCCTTGTATTTGGGTGACCTTAGTCTAGACACCTCTTTACCGTCCCCGTGGACTCGACCCGACTTACCCTATCTACGTGTTAGGATTAGTTGGTTTTTATTTGTTGGTAGGGATCCACGGCAAATCCCTCCCATCACAAACACTTTATCTACCAGACGTTGGTAGGTAGCGCCTGCATTCTTGAGACCGAACGGCATCATTTTGTACATATACATGCCTGAGCTGGTAATGAATGCACATTTTACCCTATCAGGCTGCCAGAGATACACCTGGTGATAGCCTGAAAAGGCATCCAAGAAGCTGAGCATGGAATATCTGCTGGTGGCGTCTACCATGTTGATCGATCTGTGGCAGGGGATACCAGTCTTTAGGGCACGCCCTGTTGAGGTTGGTGAAGTCTACACACATCCTCCAGGCACCCGAGGACTTTTTCACCATCACCACATTAGCCAGCCACTCAGGGTAATCACAACTTTCTATGAAGTCGGCCTTCAGGAGCTTTTCATTCTCCTCTTTGATGGCTTGATCTTTTTCTGCGGACATGTTTCTTTTCTTTTGTTTCACAGGGCGTGCCTCTGGACTCACGTTCAGCTTGTGAACGATGTGAGCCTGATCGACCCCCGACATATTGTCTGCCGAGTAGGCGAAAACGTCCCTGTTGTCTTGCAAGACCTTAATCAACTTTTCCCGGTAGGAATCTTCCAGGTCGGCTCCTATTGGGACCTGCCTTCCTGGTTCTAGTTCCACCAGCATACTCTCTCCCCCAGGTTCAAGGTGGTCTGATGTCTGTTGACCAGCCGGAATTTCGCCTTCCCTGCTGGGGGAACTGTCCACCTTTCGCTTTCCTTTCCTCTCTGTTTCATGAGCACGCAGGGCCATTGAGTAGCATTGCATGGCTGACTCCTGGTCCCCATGTACCTTCCCTTCTATACCAAAATCTGTGACGTAAGCCACAGTCAGTGCCCTGATGGATATGGCTGCCTCAATTTTGTCCAGGGTAGCTCCGCCTATTAGAGCGTTATATGCGGATTTTGCGTCCACAACAACGAACGAGGCTCGGATGTTTCTGGCCGATGCCCCCTCTCCAAATGTCACCGGCAGCTCGATGACCCCCATAGGAAGGATCTCTGCCCCACTGAATTCGTATAACGATCCAAGGGCGGGCTTGAGGTGCCTCTTCTCCAGGTTCATTTTTTCGAATGCTTCTTTGTATAGCAGGTTGGTGTAGGCGCCTGTGTCTACCATGCACCTTCTCACTATGTGGTTGCTGATGACAAGAGACAAGACCAGAGGGTCGCTATGAGGGTAGATTACCCGCCCTGTATCCTGGGGAGTGATGCTCAGAGTAAGGCCTTTTGGGCTCCCTTCTCTTTCAGCATAGCAGATTTGGTTCCATAGCTCCCTGATTTGCCTCTTCTGGCCCCTTCTGCTTGTTTGGCTCTCAGCGTCACCTGACACCACATGAATTATCATGCGATCCTACGCTGAGCCCTCAGGCTTGTTTGTTGCAGTTTTCTGACCTTTGTTCCTTGTGGCATAGTTGCTTAGCCAGCCATTCCTGATGAACTTCTCTATCTCATACTTTAGGTGGCGGCACTCTTCAGTCGTATGTCCTATGCAATCATGGAATGTGCAGAATTTTTTCGGGTCGCCCTTTGGGCTGCGTGGCTTACTCGGGCGATTCCATTTGGTTGTCTCCTTCTCCAGCTCAAATATCTCAGCTCTTGATTTGTTAAGGGTTGTATAGCTGTCAAACCTGGGCTGGTAGGCCACACGCTCCCTTTTTTGGGTGTCACCTTGCTCGGCCTTCTGTCTTCCTGCCACTTCGCCCCTGCTGCGGCCACCCTACGGTCCCCCCTGTGGCCTGGAAGGTCCTGTGAAGGTATCCGGCAGGCTATGGAACTCTTCCTGCAGCATGAAGCCTTCGGTTATCTTTCGAGCTTTCGCCAGGGTTTCTGGTTGGGCTCTGATCATCTGATTTTTCATTTCTCCTGGGAGCAATGAGTTGGTTAGCGCGTACGCTGCTGTCGGGTCATCTATTTCCCTGACTTGCTGGAAGGCCAGGTCAAACCTCTTTAGATACTCTCTGATAGTCTCACCCTTCTTCTGCTTTAGGGTCATCAGGTCAAAGCGAGTCAGCCTGCGCCTTTTGTTCCCTGCATACTGGTCCAGGAAGGCTTCGGCCAGTTTTATAAAGTAGTTGATTGATCCCTGCGGCAGGTCTCTGAACCATCCCTGAGCCAGGCCTACCAAGGTGGTAGGGAAGATTTTGCACCACACCGCGTCGTCAGCGTCGTACATCCTCATATGGCTCTCGTAGGCTGCCAGGTGGTCTTCGGGATCGGTGGTCCCGTCGAACTTAACAGAGGGCATCTTAATTTTTGGGATGGGGCACCCCCGCACTTCAGGGTGATGTGGAGTTCTGGTAGGCCTGCCCATCATTTTTTACCGGCTCCCAGCAGAGTGGTAACCGTAGTCATCCCATTTGCCAGGGGTCGGTTTTCCAACACTGGGGGAGTGGTGTCTGGGCGTATGTCTGCTCATGGCCTCATCCTCTCTCGCGGGGGAGCGGTGTCGGGGTCGTTTCCTCTTAGGAGGCTCGAGGTTATCGCCCTGACGGTGCTTGGATTCCATTGGTTGTCCATGGTTGAGCCTGGACTACATGCTTCTGGACAGCCCCGGAGCATGCTGTGGCTCTGCAGCGGGTGTCAGCCTGGAAAAGACTTCACCCTGCTTTGCCCCCAGGCGCTTTGAGGCAGGTTCCCTTGGTCTCATCCGCTCTTGTAGCTCCTGGTATAAACCCCTCTTTTCGGCTGCTGCTGTGGACTCGGTGGTGTGCACAGACACCTCTTGTTGTTGAGTGGGAGGCTCCTGGGCATCGACTACAATGCGTCTTTTGGCCAGCGCATACCCGCGAGCAGTTTTCTTTGCCTTCCATTGGACATTCCTGCCGGCGGTTCGCTTCATGCCCCCAGCCCTTTCAGTACTCTCGAAGTGCAGGTGCCTGGGGGTCGTTGCAATCCTGCCCACCAGATCCTCAGGTGCAAATGGCTGATTCAACATAGCCGAGAAAAAGGTAGCAGCCTGCACGGCCTGAGCAGGGGTGAGGCTGAGGCTAGGCCCCTGGTGAATGACCTGCCTAGCTGCGGCTGCAGCTTCTTTACTGGGTACCTTGTAGAGGCTGGCCCGCCCCACTCCTCGGATCGTGGCGGCGGGTGTCACCTCTTTGGTTGGCATGGGCATGCCAAATAGGGGATTCGTTGGTTGCCCCGTCGGATCCGCTTCATACCCGTCTTCAGCAACATCAGGCATCTTCTCAACGGCTTTTTGCGCTTGATTTGAGGGATCTCAAGTTATAATCCCCACAGACGGCGCCAAATTGTTCCGGTTACGGAAACAATTGACCCGAGACGGATTCAGATCTTTGTATTTGGTAATGTTGTCTTACTTCTCCAACCTCTCTTTCCTCCCACTCCGATGATCGGACCTTCCTGGCGGAGACGGCCTGCCACCTGCACACAGAGAGCGCATAGGGCTTCAGAGGTGTCCGAGGGAACCCTCTCCGATGCCTAAGTCAGTCCGTGAAATGCCTTGACGAACCTTACTCGTGAGGAGTAAGGTGGCGTTTTTAGAGTGAGGTTCTAGAGAGAGAAAGTCTAACCCCTTTCTTGTGGGAAACACATGAGTATTTATAGGTTCCCACCAGAAAGAGGAAGAGAGAGAGAGAGAGAGAGAGAGAGAGAGAGAGAGAGAGAAAGGAGAGGATGGGGGAGTGACACGTGGGTTCACCTTGTCCACCCATTCCCCCTTACCTCAGGCATGGACAGGAGAGCTTCAGCTTTCGCTCTGTGTCTGCCAGGGAGGGGTACCCTGGCGCCTGACAGACAGGAGGATCCCCTTCCCCTTCGACCACATCGTCTGCAGCCTGACCCTGACGGGCAGGGGGGTTAACTCCTTGCTTGGAGCTCGGAGCGGCTCTCCAAAGTCGCCTCTTGGGGCCTCCTGATAGGGTCCTGCTGGCTGGCCTGCCAAACAGGCCCTCCCTTGTGCTTTTGGGTCGGGCTGCCCCGGGACTCGCATGGCGGGCGGCCCGTGGCAGGCTACCGCCCTCCATCAAAAGCAATATTAAAATGGATACTATTATGATAAATTAAAATATTAAGTTTAATCTACCATACTTAGACGATATCTATGTTAATGTTGCTTTAATTAGCTTATTAACGTGTACACAGTGGGCACACGTTAGAAAAATCGTTATAATTATTATGCTATTTTAATAGTATTTTGTGGTACAACTAGTATTATGTAATTATTGAGGATTGCTTGTGATAGTTCGTTATTTGGATTATTTCGAGTTTTTACACTCGTTGAGTTGTTTTGTCTCGATTGAATGTAATCGAGGTTGTAACTTAGCATTATGTAGGCTTGAGATCATTTCATGCTCAAGTAGTACCGTCGTCATGGAGTAACCAAGAGAGGAGCTTGGGGGGATTTCATTTTCATACTTGTCAATGAAAACTTCAAAGACTATCAACCAGACAAAGACGATGCCGAGAATGAAGCTCGGAATGAAGATTCAAGGAAGTGGAATTTCTCATGCTCGATGGACCGTCGAGGTGCTTAGACGGCTCGTCGAGATACTGTGGACAAACCATCGAAACCTTTAGATAGTTCGCCCAATTCGTCTGAAACTCTACAATTTCGAGTTTTGAGGCTTGACAGACCATCGAGTTATAAGGCCCATCGAGCTCTACTTTCGTGGTTTGTAATTAGGCTTAGACAGTCCTTTGTAGGTTAACTTTTTTGTTTCATGGGATAGGAGTACTACATATACCCTAGGGTTAATCTTTTAGAATACACAAGTCTGAACAGAGCATTAGAGAAGAACAAATTGTAATGTTTTATTGGGTTTTTGATGAGTTCTTTTGGATATGAGGAGCAAATCTCTTTTATTGGTGTAATTGTGGGTGCAACTTGTTGAGATTCCTCCTTGTAAGTTAAGCTTGTCTAATAATCTATCTATTTATCTATTCTCTCTCGTTCTTTGGAAAAGTACCATTTGAATAAATATACCACTCATTTGAATTAAAATGTGTGTTTTTTCAATGAATGGGAGGGAGTCTCTTTCCCTTGTGCTTAAAGGTTTAATCTGTGATTATGCATGTTGAGATTGATCACATTGATGTGAATGGTTTTAGATTGATGCAATTCTTTACTCTTTGTTGTTATTGGAATATTTTTAGCAAATTTCATAATTATTAAACTAGGATTATAGAAATTTATCATGAATAGGGAAGTGTTTAATGTTCTTATCTTTGATTGGATTATATATTAGCATAATTTTCCTAAGTTATATTCTTGGCTTGTTTTTTTTTTTGGGTGAACAGAAGCGGCTAAAATAAAGTCTACTAGAAAACAGAGAAAGTTAAACCTATTAGAAAGCACCGAAACAACTAAGGCGGAAACGAGACTAGACAAGGCTATATTGCACCTCCAATATCTGACTGAACTAATCGGAAGAGCTCACCAGGAATCTCTGGTACCTCCAGCACACTGAGACAAATTGTTTGAGAGGCTTCTTTATCCGCCAGCCAATCAGCACACTGATTAGCTTCTCTATAGATGTGAGTAATCTCAAATATCCACTCGGGGTCATCTATTAGGCTTTGACAAATACTTATTGTATGTGAATGTGTCAAGGAGGGCCATCATGCTTACCCAACAACTTACTTACCACTTGCGAGTCGGTTTGTATAATGATGCGACGAAAATTTCGTTTTCTAGCTATAATTAATCCCCTCTTGAGTGCCGTAATTTTCGTCCGTGTAACCATAGCGGTACCCAGGGATTCTGAAAAAGCAACAATAGGATTGCATGTGGTGTCCCGAAAGATGCCCCTTGCCCCTGCCTGGTCGGGTTGCCTCTCGAGGCTCCATCGATGTTTGTGGCAAGCCAACCCTTTGGAGTAGTGATACAAATGAAGCACTAAATGGGATAATGACTCTGCTAGTGAATGCTACAAAAGAGATTGTGGGCAGGATTGCATGAAATGCAACTATGATGGTTTCAGGGAATGCTAATACGGGTGAGGAAAGGAGTGTGTTGCTGCAGGAAGCCATAAAGATAAGGGGACCAGTGACATCACGAGCAGCAACAATAGAGGAGTCAGCAAGGGGAATGCACCTGCTCAAAAAAATGTCGTGAAAAATAAAACGTAACCGTTTTAGGTGCCTTAGTCCAATTGGTTGGGAATTTGGCGATACTAACGGTCCTCATTGTTGTTTGGAAATGACGAGTTTTACTTTGACCAAAGCAATGGCGCTCAAAAAGGGTCTTTTGAAAACGTGGAGTGTAAAATTCGTCATGATGACGGTGCTAAAATGTTTTTTTAAAACCGTTTTAGTTTGGCTGGGGCATTGGAATTAATTAATTTTATTTATCCGACACTTTAATAAATTTTTAGTGCCTACAATGTGGATTAAGAATAATTCACTCATAATATTCTTTCACTTACTTATATAAAACATAAATTACAATTGCAATATTAATTTTTAATACTGAAACTTGCAAACATTAAGCAAAATCTAAATATTTTCAATGGATTTAATTAACTAATCATGTACATATATATCGTAAATAACTAAATACAATAATTTTTGAAAGAACTGATTTTTTTGTGTATTATGGTATATCTAATATAACAATTAAGAGTTCAAATATTTTTAATTGATTATATCTAGATCTTTCAAACGGTCGTGCGGGTCGAGTTGGGTCAGTATATGGATCGGGTCATATATGGGTCAGGTTAAACACGGGTCGGGTTAGGTCAGAATACGAGTAAAAAATAGTATGTATTATATATTATACTATGTATGTCAAAGCGATGCGTCTACCGCCAACATGACAGCGTAGATGCATAACAATGATGACGTGGCGCAATTATAAGTATTGTGCAGGAGTTGTTATATTAGTGTACTCATAAAAGTCTAATCTTACCCATTTATGTAACATTATATATTTATATGATTGATTACAAAAATAATCAATACTATAGAATATTCCCGATTTTTGTCTGAAATTAGGATTAAGAATAATTCACCCTTAATAATCTTTCACTTACTTATTTGGAACATAAAATTACAATTGCGATATTAATATTTAATATTAAAATTTGCAAACATTAAGTAAAATCTAAATATTTTAATTGATTTAACTAATTAATCATGTACGTATATATCGTAAATACAATAAGCTTCAAAAAGAACTGGAATATTAAGTCAAATGTATTAAGAGTTTGGTCTATAGCATTTAAATTTTAAATAGTTGTACCTTGAATCGTGTAACACAATTTAAAAATTACGGACGTGCTACATTTATGTAATAGCACTAACGAGTTGTTTGTGACTAACGACTTTTGACATGTTCGTGTATTATTTGAAATTTAAAAAGCATCGTATCTAACATTAACGTGAAAACGGTGTAGTTGAAAATCGTACACACGAGAAACCGACCTATTTTTTTAAAAAAAATCGTACAACTACTATAG
Organism: Agrostemma githago; assembly: GCA_958450325.1. Taxonomy (NCBI): domain Eukaryota; kingdom Viridiplantae; phylum Streptophyta; class Magnoliopsida; order Caryophyllales; family Caryophyllaceae; genus Agrostemma; species Agrostemma githago. The sequence continues at coordinate 14,327,096 of OY288257.1, read as the reverse complement.
CCCTTATTGTGAATTGTGATTAGTTGTCACTTCTCTTTCCAAGGAGAAGGACATGAAGACTGACTTTTCAATACACGGCTAAATACACTTGCAGTAGGCAAGCAATACTTCATCCACCCCTATATAAAGTCACGTGCTTTTGTTAAACCCACACCATCTCTCTCCTCATTTCAAACAAACAAACCACATCAGAAAGACAGAAACAATATGTACACCAAAACCAACACTCCAACAATGGCGGACAAGGAAGAAATTCAGCAAATAATTTCCGATTCCTCGAATTCATCTTCTGAGCAAGAATGTCAACCGGAACCACCAGTTAGGCAACAAAATAGGAGGAAGAGAAGGAGGTCAGACGGAAACGTGAAGCCGCTGCTACAGTTCATTCAGTTTGTGAACAAGGAAGAAGAAGACAGGCTTTCTAAAAATGCGAACCGATCTTGGATATTGCAAATTTTGCAACTCCAGATTCAAGAGTACCTATACTAGAATCCATGGTCACTTCTTTGGCGATAATTCAACGGAGGGAGTGAAATTCGGAGTCCATAGATGCAAGGTGGAGGAGAACCGTCCAGCGGAGTTCGAAATGGTCAAAAGAGTTGTCGAGGAGGCTGAAAAACTAGGTATATCTTCCTCCTTAAAGAATTCTGTTGTCTTGAGAAAAACAAATACGAAACCGTCTAATCAACTTGAGGCAGCATTCAATCTGTTAGAAAGAGATGCAGTTGACCAATCAATAATGTGATTCCTCTGTGCAAACGGAATCGCATTCAATGTACTACGTAGTCCACATTTTCATGAAATGGTCAACGCTATACGAAGAGCTCCGAGTGGATACACGCCTCCATCGTACGAGAAGGCAAGAACCACGTTTTTGGATGAGTGCAAGAGGAGTGTGGAGAAAGAACTAGCTCCTATCAAAGACACTTGGGGGACACAAGGAGTGTCGATAATTTCAGATGGTTGGTCAAATGTGAAGAATGAACCGCTTATTAACGTTATTGCTGAGAATGCAAGGGGTGCTATGTTTCTATGTGCTTCTGACTTTTCAGGAATTGTGAAGACAGGTACGGTAATTTCTGATTATTTGATGAAAGCCATTGATGACGTTGGTCCGTATAATGTCGTTCAAATTGTGACGGACAATGCTTCTAATTGTGTGCTAGCTGGAAAAGAAATTGAGAAGGTGCATAAGCATATTTTTTGGGCTCCTTGTGTAGTTCACACAATCAATTTGTTGTTCAAAGATTTTAGTAAAAAATTTAATTGGTTGGGTTATACTTACGAGAGAGGAAAAACTATTGTCAAGTATGTGACCAATCACCAAAATTGTTTAGCAATTTTTAGGAGTCATTCACATTTAGAATTACTTAAAGTCGCTGAAACAAGATTTGCTAGCCATTATATATATCTTGTTAAAAATGTTAGTGGAGTGTAGAGAAGCTTTGGTGACATTGGTTTGCCAAAGGAAATGGAGGGAATGGATGACAAAAAGTGACGATAACTCTCGTAAGATAGGTAATGAGGTTGCTGAAAATGTGAAAGATGATTCTTTTTGGGATGATGTCGAGAATATTCTTCAAATTTTAGAGCCTCTGTACCATGTGCTAAAATTTGCCGATGGCGAAGGACCGTTGATGGGTGAAATATATGAGAAGATGGACAACATGTTAGGAGAAGTGAAGGATGTCATGACTACAAATAGGTATGAATTAATACTTTAATATTTTTTTAAGAACTTTGATATGTATGGCGACAAATTGGTCTGACCGTATGACCCTCTGTAAGTTACCAAATAAAGCTTCAATTTAAATTTTTAAGAGCTTTATGTACAAGTGTGGACATGACATAGGTCCACCCGACGCGGCCACGCGCGGGTTTGGGGAGGCGAATGAATCTTCATATGAGATGGGTCGAATTGAAATTTAAATCGAAGTTTGGAGTCGCCACCGAACTTTGTGGGAGTTCGGGCCCGTTCGAACCCACTCTATGTCGTAGTGGGCCGCACACAAAGTACGGCCCATTCCGATTTCAGAGTTTATTGGGTTCGTCCCTTTGCATTTGATACCAATACCGACATTATCGGATACTGTGTATTGAATGGCTCTCGTATGCCAATGGTTTCGGACATCCGGAAACCACGGTTCTGAGTAAGGGGTGAGGGTACGTGTTGGGAAGTTCACTAAGAACACCCAACCCCGCCCGCACTTAGCGGCCTTTACTAAGATATCGTTCGTTGTTCGTGTACGCGCGTTAGTTTGACGGTTGAATGATATGCAAACAAGGCTTTTTGACTAAGCATGTGAATTATGGTTCAACTACGTCGTTAAAATGCATCTAAGTTAACGTCAAAGTTGTTTTAGCATGCGATGTTCATTTTAGTACAATAAAACAAAAAAACGATAACAGATTACAATATACGAGCGGCATACCACCCGGGATTACAATGCAACCGACGATACAACAATTGCGATCATAAAGTAGCAAACGTACTAAAAGATGTAAATATGATATGAACGTGGCTTTGAGAAGTTGAATCACGTGATAGACTTAGCACGTGACGACCGAAGTCGTTAAAATAATTTTATCGGGACTCGAGACATGATTAGAATCTCACCGTTTTGCTGTAGCAAGAGCCACTCGATCGAGTCATGATGGGACTCGCTCAAGTGGTCCTCAAAAAAGGCTCATGTTTCGGTTTTTGGGATGTCACTCGATCGAGTGGGCTAGGCACTCGATCGAGTGCCCCCTGTACGGACTGCTGTCCGGTTTGATTTTGACTCTAAAAATTATTTTCGGTTTTTGAAATCTGATTAAGTCGTGTAGAAATACGATGCAATTTATACTCGACTCTAATATTGATACTCGTAATATTCGACATTCGATTATAGAATCGGTGTCGGATATTTAGAGTGGATTTTGAAAAGTTATTTGAAAAGTTGTTTTGAATGCTGTTAAGATGCAATAATCCCTCCGCGTTGTAATAATTACTCGACTTCAATGGTTTATCCTTAACATATTTTGATGATTCACACTTTTAGATCCGATATTCGACTATAGAGTCGATATCGAATCCTTAGGTACGACTCATTATATTGAAAAATAGTACGAAAATAGTAATAATGATATTAAACGTGATAAAAGTAAAAAGACGACATTGACTGACGACCCTTGATGATAGGCGACGACGGAAGACACGAGAAGAAGAAGAAGACGAAAAAAACGTGAGAAAAGAAGAGGAAAAGAGAGAACGGGATTTGGAACACCCTCAACCTACATGCTAATACTGGTCTCGATTTAGGAACTCGTAGTAACGGCGCTTGCGTAGGAGTAACGAGAATCTAGGAAGAGTCAAGGTGTTGTATTTTGTGTTGTTTTGCTATAGAAATCCTAGAGAAAATCGGACGGTATTTCGGTATAACTTTCCTAAGGTTCGCTAGAGATTCGGGATGTATGGATGTGTGTGATATGAGTAATTGGTTGATAATTCGTGTCTTTGATGTGTTGCATGTGGGGGTATTTATAGGATGAAAACACCTCCACTCAGGATAAAAGATACCCGCTTTAGATAAGGAATAGCTGACTTGCCAAGGAAGAAAGCCACCGTTTGAGAGGAAGTATGATTCCGTTTGTGGATAGCTTAAAGAGGAAGAAATTCCCGGTTTTGGCTGAAAAAGAGGCCACTCGATCGAGTAGTTCATGGCACTCGATCGAGTGGTTCATGGCACTCGATCGAGTGCCTGGTCTAAACTCGGATCAGGCTATTTTTTATGAGCCCACTCGACCGAGTGAGCACTCCACTCGATCGAGTGAAGCTGGACGGGAGATACAACTCTTCAAAAGATAAAATTTTATCTCTTTACGAAATTGTTTAATGTTTTTTGTAACTGATTTTTGTAAGGAGTCTGACTTCGAATTGACTTCTCGAACATTGCGTCATATATTTTGGCTCGGGAATTGTCTTTGACCGGGGTTTGACTCAGTCGCTAAAAGACGGTTTCGCCCTTGGTCTCGATTTTGACCCAAATTGGTCTCATTTGACTAGAAACGATCCACTGGGCCTGAATTTGAGGTTGGTTTGGTGAGATTTTTACTCCGCTAAAAGCTCGCGCCAATTACCATTGATTTCTGAGTCTAAATCGAGTGTATTTAGTCATGTTTACGTCCGATCATCATCGGGTGTTTTTCGGAAACTGCTATAGACACTTGGCGGTCAAAATGTGGGTGTCTACAGAGCCCCCACTCTGACTGAGGCTTGGACAAGGCGAAAGTCAGAGTAGCTATCAGGCCAATCGCAGATTAAGACCTGATAGACTTCCGATCTGGTCGTTTATAGTCCGCTAGACTTGCGTGAAGGGCTCGCCAACCGTAAGATAGAAATCATACCTGGATAGACGCCGATAGTTTCGTGGAAACTTGCCTAAGAAGTCTCGGGTGTGTTCGTTCGTAGACACATCCCTTGTTTCATCAGTAGAAATGCTGCACAGGGCTTCTGCTGGGGAGTTTTTTTTGTGTAATGAGATTTCTTCTGGAGTCGTGGGTGTACCTGTATGCTGACACATAGTAATTTGTATGTAACATTTAGGCGAAACACCGACTCACGCTGTGGAAGAAATGATTTTGAAAAAAAATTGAAAATTTCGAAAAAAAAAATGATTTTTGATGATTTTTTTGGCAATGTTGAGGACTTTGGATTTTTGGATGTTGTTTGAAAAAATAGGAATACTCGGGATGACTTGATTCCTGATCAGGTTCTGACATGGATTCCTAAAATTCTTGGGTTAGGCCTGTATGCCTATGTGAATTAAGGAATATGATGAAAACTCCTATTGCTAAGGTGATTAGGGGAGGATTTTCCACTATAAATAGAGGATTCTTGGCTTTGATTTTCGTATCTCAAACCAAATTTTCTTTCTTTTCTCAAAATCCTTTAGACTTTCAAGAAAAAAAGAAAACTCTTGCTATGGGTATCGACCATTTGCCCGCAATGCTTCAGACGTGGGCCCAATATTTTCGAGACGAAGACAAAGTTCTGCTGACTCAAATGGGAATTGTTGTTTTGTTCCCACTTCAACGACTTAGGGTAGATTCGCACTTTCTGGATGCTTGTTTATCCTTTTGGGATACTACCCACCATGTCTTTGCATTCCCCCGTGGAGAATTATGCCCTCTCCTCGAAGAAATTGCAGCTATTGGAGGTTGGTGCCCTAACGCTCGTCCCGCCATTCCTCCATTTTATCCTGACCCGATCGAGGAGGAGATTGAGAGACTTTCTCGGCTTGTCCCATGCCGAGACGGCCCGTATGGTGAAAGGAGATTCTGTTTCTTTGTTCGACATGGCCGATAAATTTATGAATTCTGGCGGTGTTCGAGTTACTCCCACCCATAGGCGTAGAGCCTTTGCTTTTTGTATGCTACATCGATATGCCTTCGAAGGAAGAATGGATGTTGACTCGTGCTTGGGCCAGATTAGACTGATCGGCATAGTTGACCAGATGGAGACGGGACATAGCCTGGCTTGGTTGGTAACCGGTGAGATCATCATGGGCCTTGATGCTAGAAGACTTGACCCGGACCGACAACTTACGGGAAGTACCCGTCTTTTGCAGGTTTTTATCTTGTCTTTCCCTTCTTTTTTTTGTAATCACGCGAAAACCTGACGTACAGGGGCCACTCGATCGAGTGGACCTGTCACTCGATCGAGTGGACCTGTCACTCGATCGAGTGACCTCGATAAAAACCTCCTGTTCGCCTCCAGATGAGTCACTCGATCGATTCAGGCGTGGCATTCGATCGAGTGCCTGCCAGCGGTCAGACATTTACTTACGGAAATTTGTTCTCTTTTTTATTAGATCTGGTTATCCGAGCGCTTGTCGATCATAGAGCCCCCGGTGATCATATTCAACTACCGTAGTTGCCAGATTAGCTCAAGAAAAAGGCGGATAAGCTCGAGCCATCACATCAACCGTACCTATTGGGATGAGGAGCTAAGATTCCACGGTGGACCGTTGATTAGGTGGACCGTTATCTGGTGGTTTCTTTCGAAGTTGACGGGCCTATCTAAAAGAGACAAAGCCCGATATCAGGTGATTTTATCCTTGGACTGGACCGTCCACATCTATCCGGATCGTATTCTGAGGCAGTTCGGTTCGTTTCAGCAGATCCCCGAGACTGAAGCAATTATCAGCGTTCCGTTCAAATTGACGGGTGCTATGTGCGATACGTGGCTACAACGCTGGTTTACCCGTGCCATGTGGACTATTCCCCGCCCTTGTCAATCCGTTTGGGTTTCGGAATCATATCGCAAATGGGCTTCCGAAGAATCCGAGGAGGCCCGTAAGGCTTTGAAGACCAATGAGGCTTTTGACCTTGTTCGCCGGGAAACGGTAAAAGATAATAGGGGGTTTTGAAGAAGGAGAGACTCCTGCCACCCTTGTTCGATTGGAGTCGGGTTCCAAATCGAAGACGAAGACTCGAGCTAAGGAGACCGGTGCTAGCGGCTCTCAGGGACCATTAAGCCCCCGGACAGACTTAGAAAGGCGACTGGGACCGAGACTGGCGGCTCGAGACCGACTGGGCCCACGAGACAGGTTGCCAGAAAGGGTGCGGGCCCGACTTGGGCCGACTGAGGTG
>OY288257.1:14274263-14320263 GCA_958450325.1 Agrostemma githago | reverse complement strand
ACCGAGGACCCGAAGTCGAAAAAACGAGTCCGGGCTAAGGAAGTTCCCGTAGTGATCCGGGAGCGTTCACCTCTGCGTCGTCGTCAATGGACGGAGAAAGAAACTAAAGACAAGGGAAAGTGGAAGATACCCTAAATGTCGAGCCCCTAGTTTTTATTATTTAAGTTTTACTACTCCCTCCGATTCAGAAAGATCTTCCCATTTGATTAAAATATACCTCACATATATTAAACAAAGGGGAAGATCTTTCTGAATCGGAGGGAGTATTATTTATTTTAGTGTGGTGTGATTTTTTTGGATTTTTTTTTTTGAATTTTTGTAATTTCCCGAGTTTATCGGAAATTTTTTTCTTTGAAATAAATAAAGGAAGTTTATTATTTAAACCGTTCCTGTTTTTTTTTTCGATTGCAGTGGTTGTGCCCTTTTGAGGGGCTGCCTACGTATCCACAATTAGCGGAATCAAACCAAACGTAGTTCAGGCTAAATTGCAATCTTGAAATACACCAAGACTATTGGTTCAAGATGTTTATAACAGTAGAATAAATAATTCCAGCTTTTGACTTGCTCTTTGAAAGTTTATTTGAAAATGTTTTTTTATAAAATTTGCTAATGACATTGAGAGAAATGGTTTAAGGGTAGTAACGTTTCAGCTGGTCCAGGTTAGTTGGGTTGACAAACTCATTCCCGTCTAGATCCGTTAGCATCACTGCTCCGCCTGATAGAATCTTCTTTACCAAATATGGTCCGGCCCAGTTAGGTTTGAACTTTCCCCTTGGTTCTACTGGTAATAAAGCTCGAACAGACTTGAGAACCAAATCCCTTTCTTTGATATTTATGGGCCTTACCCTTTTGTTGAAGGCCCGTTGGATCCTCTTCTGATATATTTGTATATTATTGAGTGCACGAGATCGTCATTTGTCTAACAGAACTAGCGAGTCATATCGTGCTCGAATCCAATCAGCTTCGGGTACTTGACTTTCGAGTAAGATTCTGAGTGACTGTACTTCTAACTCGATAGGTTGGACCGCCTCCATCCCGTATGTAAGGTAATACGGCGTTGCCCTGGTCGCAGTACGAATTGACGTTCGATATCCCCAAAGTATGGTGACAATTGGGCCAGTCCCGGTAATTATCGGGCCATCTTTTTATCAGCGTTGCCTCCATCCTCAAATGGTATTTTATCGGGCCAGTCCCGGTAATTATCAGCCATCTTTTTTAGTATGGTGACAATTGTCTTATTAGCCGCTTCTACCGCTCCATTGGTTTGGGGTCGGTAAGGTGAAGATGTATGCCTTTGAATCTTGTACTTAGTTAACAAGGCTGTCGTCTCGGCTTGAAAATGGGTCCCATGGTCACTGATGAATTCATGAGGGATCCCATACCGGCATATTATCTTATTTTGGATAAATTTGGCGACATGCCTGGCGTTGAGAATGCGGTAAGACTCAGCTTCGACCCATTTGGTGAAATAATCAATTGCTACCAAAATGAAGTAGTGCCCTCCGGTTCCCGAGGGATTTATCTTCCCAATTATATTGATTCCCCATGTTGAAAATGGCCAAGGTGATGCCATGGTATACAACAGGGATGGCGGCATATGTTGTACATTAGCGAAAATTTGACAATTATGGCAATGTCTGACATATAGCTGGCAATCGGTCTCCATGCTATGCCAGTAATATCCGAGTCTCATGATCTTCCGGACAAACATCTGGGCATTCATGTGCGGACCGCACTCGCCGTCGTGCACTTCGGCCATAACCTTTTCGGCGTTAGTTTTATCAACACATAAAAGGAGAGCCCCTTGCGGTGTCTTTTTGTAAAGTTGTCCGTCGTCGGTACGGATGAACTGGGTTGCTAGCCTACGTAAGGCCTTTTTGGCTCGATTGTCGGCCTCGGGTGGATATTCCCCGGTCGTCAAGTATGCTTGGATAGCCTTATACCACTGCCCGGGATCAGGTATCTCGATATCTTCGATGTCGTGGATATATGCTGGCTCAGACCGTCTTTCGACACAGATTGGCATGCTGGTCACATGATCGGGGATGTTTAGTAAGGATGCCAGTTTTGAGAGTGCATCTGCGAACTGATTTTCTTCCCGAGGTAGGTATATATACTCTACCTTTTGGAATTGTTTCTCGAGATGTCTTACTCGTGCCTGGTAGACCACGAGGTTTGCATTTAGATTTTTCCATTTTTGGAGCGCTTGATTGATGACCAGAGATGAGTCGCCGTGTACTCGGAGGTTCGTGACTCCTAAATTGGCGGTGACTTGTAGTCCGTGGATACATGCTTCATACTCAGCAGCATTAATAGTGACGTCAAAGTCTAATTTGATGGACACGGGAGTATGTTCCTCTCTTGGTGAGATTAGAAGAATCCTGACTCCGAATCCTCGGAAATTGGACGCCCCGTCTAAGTATAAGTCCCATATTTCGGTATCGATATCGAAAATATCTTCATCTGGGAAGGACCAAGTGTCGGTGTGTCTTTCTTCGGCTACGGGACTGTCGGCGAGAAACTCAACTACTATCCGGCCTTTGATGACTTTCAATGGTACAAACTTTAGATCGAATTCTGCCAACATTAGGGTCCATCTTGATATCCTGCCGTTGAGAATGGGCTTTTCGAAAAGGTACTTGATCGGATCCATTCTAGATAGCACTTGTACCTCGTAACTGAGCATGTAATGTCGGAGCTTCTTGGTGGCCCAGACCAAAGCTAAACATGTCTTCTCAAGCATAGTGTACTTACACTCGTACTCTAAAAACTTTTTACTGATGTAGTATATAGCTCGTTCTTCGGAGTTGACCGTCTAAGCTAGCATAGCCTCCATGGCTGTCTCTGTCGTCGTTAGGTATAGTGACAAAAGTAAGCCGGATTGAGGTGGCATCAAGACTGGCGGTGAAGACAAGATTTCTTTGATTCTATCAAAGGCTGCTTGACACTTATTGTCCCATAGTAACCGTTCCCCTATTTTCAGCTTCTTGAAGATCGATTCACACACCATGGTTAGTTTTGAGATGAACCTGCTGATGTATTGGACTTTCCCAAGAAACCCTCTTATTTCTTTTTCGGTTTTAGGGGTTGCATCTCGGTAATGGCCTTAATTTTGGCTGGATCGACTTCAATACCGCGTTGGCTAACGATATGACTCAGTAATTTCCCAGATGTTACTCCGAAACTGCATTTCTGAGGGTTTAACCACGTATTGTACTTGCGTAATCGGGTGAAGAACTTCCTCAGGGCGGTGATGTGACCGTCCCTGTCTTTAGACTTGACGATCATATCGTCCACATATACTTCCACTTCTTTATGTATCATGTCATGTAATAAAGTCGTGGCGGTCCGTTGACAGGTGGCCCTGGCATTGATGAGACCAAATGGCATAACAGTATAGCAATAAGTACCCCAAGGTGTAATGAAGGTGGTCTTATCCATATCTTTTTCTGCCATTTTTATCTGATTGTACCTGGCATACCCATCCATAAATGATAGAAGGGCATGATCAGCTGTGTTATCCACCAGTATATCGATGTGCGGTAATGGGAAATTGTCTTTCGGGCTTGCCTTGTTAAGATCCCGGAAATCTACACAGACACGCACCTTACCGTACTTTTTAGGAACCGGCACGATGTTTGCGACCCAATATGGATACTCGGAAACCTGTATGAAACCAACTTTGAATTGTTTGTCGACTTCCTCTTTGACCTTAAGGGACCATTCGGGCCTCATGCGGCGAAGCTTCTACTTAACCGGTTTGAACCCTTTCCTTGACTGGTATATGGTGCTCGGCTATTTCGCGATCTATTCCCGGCATGTCCTTGTAGGACCATGCGAAGACGTCTTTGAATTCTTAAAGGAGATTCGTGAATTGTTGTTTCTCCTCGGTATCTAAGGATAACCCTATCTTAAGTATCTGAGGCTCTAAGGTTGTTCCCACATTAATGGATTCGGTTTCTTCGATTACTGGGTTGCGGGACTCCCTTTGCTCTAGTTGCTCGATCAAATGTGGAGGTAGGGGTACCTGTTCGTCGAGTTTCTCAATGTCATTGCACAAAAAAATTTTGAAATTAAGAAAATTTTGAAAATGAGACAAGTCGTAAGCAGAACGGTTGTTATTAATGCTCATAAATTGAGAAAATAGCTCGAAAAGAGCTGCCATCTGATCGCTAGTCAGTGGCGGGATAGGTAAGGTGCCCGGGACAAACCCCGAGACACCAGGGATAGCTGAAGGGAGAGGGGGAGTTATAGGAGTGACTCTAGCACCGGACTCACTAGACTCGACATCAGACTCTGACTCGGACTCCGACTCGGACTCGTACTCAGATTCGGGCATCTCTCCTTCTCCTGCGATTAGCTTGTAAGTCCTTCCCCGACTGTCAGTCCATTTGACAGTCTTTCTCCAGGCTCTCTTTCCCGTCTCGGGTCCTACATCCGAGATTAGCTTAGTCGGGTCAAACTTGCGGCTCCGGAGAATGAGATTGACCACTTCTTCTTTTGGTGTCGGGACAGCGACTTCCTCCCCAAAAAGTAGTCCTAGCGCGGGCTCGGCCTTGTTAGCATCTTCGGATTGAATAAGGGCGAAGATGTCATCTGGTATAAAGTTACAGTCCTGGGCCAAGTGGATCCCAGGACGTGTGGCGTCGGGCCGATATGGGCCTGTCTGGACGGGCTCGAACACTGGAGTGACAAAAGTGACGATTCTAGTTCCTGTTTGGCCCATATTTTCTGGGGTTATGGTGTATCCTAAACCGGCTTGAGACCTCCCATCATCCAGGACTTCAATAATTTTTCCTGCGGGCAGATTCGGCCTCGATGTAGCCCCCGGTAGGTTCCCCAGATTTTGCAGCATCCGGTCAATGCTGGCTGTGAAGTAGGGGCGGAAAAGATAATCCTCTTCGATTGCCCCTATGAAGTCGAACCCCCAGAGATCCGTGCGGCCTGAGGTGTTACAGTTAGCCACAGTCATCGGTGTGGCTTCTAGGGTAATGACAGTATCGTGCAGAGGCAGCTTGATTTTCCGATGTAGGGTGGAGGATACTGCCTTGGTCGCGTGGATCCAAGGTCTTCCCAAGAGAAGGTTAAAGGAAGAACTCACATCGATCACTTGAAACTCCAGTTCCTTTTCTATTGGGCCTGTGATGATAGTTAGTTTCACGGCCCCAGCTACCGACCTTGGGCTTCCGTCGAAAGCCTGGATAGTTTGAGTGGTCGGAATATAGTCAGCCTCGGTAATGCCGAGGGCTTTTGCGGTCCTCAAGGGGAGGACATTGACTGCGGACCCATCGTCAATTAGGGTCATGAGAAGGTACTTTCCACGGCAGATCACCGTAATGTAGAGGGCCATGTTGTGGGCAGGCCCGAATGGCGGTAGATTAGCGTTGGAGAAGGAAATAAGCGGGCCTTCTTCCTTGGCTTTCCCCTTTAGGTGGGGCAGGACCATGGCTACCATTTCGGCTGGAGTAGCCGTAGAGTCGATTTTGACTTGATCGAGGGCCTTAGTGAGTGCCTCTCGATGTTCTTGTGAGCTGACTAGGAGTTGCCATATAGAGAGGTCAACTCGAGTCTTGGTAAGCTGCTTGACGAGAGCCTTTTCAGTGGTTGGCTCTTCCGGGATGACTTCTACTCTGACTGGTTCAGTAACGGTTATTGAAGCAGGAGTGTCCCTAAGGTGGTTACTGGCTAAGGCTCTAGACTTAGCCTCCTGGATCTCCTCGGGAATGATGGGGACGGTTTCCCCTTTGGTGAGATAGATATCGTCTTCGTTGTCGCATCAGATCCCGTTTATTTGCGGGACAAATGGAGAAATGAGGTTTGAGCAGTCGATCACTTCTTCGGAGAAAATGGCGTGGGTAGCCAAGGGGTTGTCCTTGTTGCTGGGCTTGCCCCCAGGTAAGGGAATCTTACCATTTTCGATGAGATCCTGGATAAGATGCTTCAATTTCCAGCATTTCTCGGTGTCGTGTCCCTTGCCACGATGTTACTGGCAATAGGCCTGGATGTCGTAGGCCTTAGAGCGACACTCGACTGGGACTTCAGGTGTTGGGCCTATCGGGTTGATTAGGCCTTTTTGATGATAGCTTTTGTAAGGCATGTGCGTAGGTGGTACCTATGTCGGTGAATACCCGAGGTGTGGTATTCTTCTTGGACGGGGTATCAAGTAGATTAACCTCGTCAAAAATGCTACGAGTGGCCGCAGCAGATGTGGGCTTGCTTGTGGATGAGCTGGCCCCTTGATAACCCTTGGCGGAAGCCTTAGTAAGGCTCTCTAATCTCAGATCATCTTCGATTCTTGTCCCCATTTCAGTTAGGGTAGCGAAGTTCGGTATGATGGCGTACCGAAGATGGATCCGGTAAGAGGGAAGGAGGTTCTGCACGAATGCCTCTACCAGCACCTTCTCACTGGGCTTATCGACCAGTTTAACGCTTTCGGCCCTCCAGCGCAGAAGGTATTTCGTAAATGCTTCCTTAGGTTCCTGGGTAATCACTTCCGGGGTGCGCATTGTGGTCTGAATTTCTGTGTTGTCGGCGTAGCTCCGAGCGAATTCCGTCGCCACGTCATCCCAAGTCTTGTATTTCTTGGAATCGAGCCTGTAGTACCAGGCTCTTGGGTGCTTCTCGAGGGAAGAAGCAAACAGATGCTTGAACATGTTTGACTTAACTCCCTTAAGGGCCATGAATTCTTTTAAAGCCCGAATATGTAATACCGGGTCTTCAGTTACGTCGAATATGGGAAGGCCTGTCAGGTTGAGATTGGCAGGCAGCTCGTCGGTCAGGGGTGCATAGGCTCGAGCATTCTCCGTATGGATCGAGTTGTGGGTCGACAGATGGACCTGTTCCTGCAGCTTGTGGACTGCGCTGGTCAATTCAGCTAATGACCCATTGGTTTCGTCCCCGTCCTTTGGTGTACCTTGCTCCACGGCACTTACCCGGGTAAGGATGGCGATCTGGTCTCCTCTCATTGTCGTGATCATATTTTCCAACTTGGTCAATGAGGCCCTCAACTCATCTATGGCTTGTTGTGTCATGGTTCGGGTGAAAGGCGACCTGTCTGTAAGAACAGCGTGTAATCAGAAACGGATCCAGATCCTAGAATCAAATAGCGCATCCCGAGCAAGGAAAAGACTAGACGAGAAAAAGACTGAAAACTGACTCCTAGACGGGTGACTCGTGGACGGTGGACTCTCCTTAGGATTTGGCAAAGTGGGCCTAGTCCCGTTTGAAGGAAGATCCATGTGAGAATTCCCCAGACTTTGGACTCGAGTGTGTAAACGGGCTTCCCTTTGTAGGGGTTCGTCCTACGCAGGTGGGCCGTGCCTTGACAAATAAGGCGGACTGGGATGGGGTAGAAACTCGTGATGTAGGATCGACGGAGTTTCGACGCTAGAGATTCTAACAACTTATGACAAGACCCGACACTACTAAATACGGGAAGTCCTAAGAAGAAGAAAGTTTTGAAAAGAGAAAAAATTGGATTTAGAATAGAAGAACCGAACAAAGTCGGATTGGATGGCCCGATTTTTTTTGAAAATAAAAAAAAATGCTATCGGGCACGAATTTCGGAAATTTGAAAAGGTTTGGATAGCATTCCGGCTAAAAATAGGCTATTTTGAGTCAAAATCATAAGTCCTAAATTCGGTAGCTTTCCCGGTTTTGAAAAATGGATAGGTTTGAAAAGATGCAAGTTTTGAAATGACGGTTTTTGAAAAAGAAGACAAGTAAATCAAGTAGCACTTAGTCATGGAAACAGTATAATGACACCATGTATGCTCTTAATCTAAGTCTCGGTCGGTCGAAATAGGGTATACACCAACGACGATAGCTTTCTCGCAAATCAAGACGGACCTCCTAAGCCGAGTTGGTCTTAGAATATGCCGTAAAACCAATGCGAGTTCCGCCATCGAAGTTTTTAGCGCACTCATTTAGGAATGCACCGTGGTATTAGTGGGACGTCGGTCACAAGTAAGCGGCCCGGGAAAGATTTGGGTTATGCATGAACCATCGAACTAAAACGCGTACATTAATAATAGAACGATTTCTTTTCGAGTCTCACCCTGAGAATCCCGATGACAAGTGGTACATCAGGTATCCCCAGCGGAGTCGCCAAATTGTGGACATGACATAGGTCCACCCGACGCAGCCACGCGCGGGTTTGGGGAGGCGAATGAATCTTCATATGAGATGGGTCGAATTGAAATTTAAATCGAAGTTTGGAGTCGCCACCGAACTTTGTGGGAGTTCGGGCCCGTTCGAACCCACTCTATGTCGTAGTGGGCCGCACACAAAGTACGGCCCATTCCGATTTCAGAGTTTATTGGGTTCGTCCCTTTGCATTTGATACCGATACCGACATTATCGGATACTGTGTATTGAATGACTCTCGTATGCCAATGGTTTCGGACATCCGGAAACCACGGTTCTGAGTAAGGGGTGAGGGTACGTGTTGGGAAGTTCACTAAGAACACCCAACCCCGCCCGCACTTAGCGGCCTTTACTAAGATATCGTTCGTTGTTCGTGTACGCGCGTTAGTTTGACGGTTGAATGATATGCAAACAAGGCTTTTTGACTAAGCATGTGAATTATGGTTCAACTACGTCGTTAAAATGCATCTAAGTTAACGTCAAAGTTGTTTTAGCATGCGATGTTCATTTTAGTACAATAAAACAAAAAAACGATAACAGATTACAATATACGAGCGGCATACCACCCGGGATTACAATGCAACCGACGATACAACAATTGCGATCATAAAGTAGCAAACGTACTAAAAGATGTAAATATGATATGAACGTGGCTTTGAGAAGTTGAATCACGTGATAGACTTAGCACGTGATGACCGAAGTCGTTAAAATAATTTTATCGGGACTCGAGACATGATTAGAATCTCGCTGTTTTGTTGTAGGAGGAGCCACTCGATCGAGTCATGACGAGACTCGCTCGAGTGGTCCTCAAAAAAGGCTCATGTTTCGGTTTTTGGGATGTCACTCGATCGAGTGGGCTAGGCACTCGATCGAGTGCCCCCTGTACGGACTGTTGTCCGGTTTGATTTTGACTCTAAAAATTGTTTTCGGTTTTTGAAATCTGATTAAGTCGTGTAGAAATACGATGCAATTTATACTCGACTCTAATATTGATACTCGTAATATTCGACATTCGATTATAGAATCGGTGTCGGATATTTAGAGTGGATTTTGAAAAGTTATTTGAAAAGTTGTTTTGAATGCTGTTAAGATGCAATAATCCCTCCGCGTTGTAATAATTACTCGACTTCAATGGTTTTATCCTTAACATATTTTGATGATTGACACTTTTAGATCCGATATTCGACTATAGAGTCGATATCGAATCCTTAGGTACGACTCATTATATTGAAAAATAGTACGAAAATAGTAATAATGATATTAAACGTGATAAAAGTAAAAAGACGACATTGACTGACGACCCTTGATGATAGGCGACGACGGATGACACGAGAAGAAGAAGAAGACGAAAAAAACGTGAGAAAAGAAGAGGAAAAGAGAGAACGGGATTTGGAACACCCTCAACCTACATGCTAATACTGGTCTCGATTTAGGAACTCGTAGTAACGGCGCTTGCGTAGGAGTAACGAGAATCTAGGAAGAGTCAAGGTGTTGTATTTTGTGTTGTTTTGCTATAGAAATCCTAGAGAAAATCGGACGGTATTTCGGTATAACTTTCCTAAGGTTCGCTAGAGATTCGGGATGTATGGATGTGTGTGATATGAGTAATTGGTTGATAATTCGTGTCTTTGATGTGTTGCATGTGGGGGTATTTATAGGATGAAAACACCTCCACTCGGGATAAAAGATACCCGCTTTAGATAAGGAATAGCTGACTTGCCAAGGAAGAAAGCCACCGTTTGAGAGGAAGTATGATTCCGTTTGTGGATAGCTTAAAGAGGAAGAAATTCCCGGTTTTGGCTGAAAAAAGAGGCCACTCGATCGAGTGGTTCATGGCACTTGATCGAGTGGTTCATGGCACTCGATCGAGTGCCTGGTCTAAACTCGGATCAGGCTGTTTTTTATGAGCCCACTCGACCGAGTGAGCACTCCACTCGATCGAGTGGAGCTGGACGGGAGATACAACTCTTCAAAAGATAAAATGTTATCTCTTTACGGAATTGTTTAATGTTTTTTGTAGCTGATTTTTGTAAGGAGTCTGACTTCGAATTGACTTCTCGAACATTGCATCGGATATTTTGGCTCGGGAATTGGCTTTGACCGGAGTTTGACTCGGTCGCTAAAAGACGGTTTCGCCCTTGGTCTCGGTTTTGACCCAAATTGGTCTCATTTGACTAGAAACGATCCACTGGGCCTGAATTTGAGGTTGGTTTGGTGAGATTTTTACTCCGCTAAAAGCTCGCGCCAATTACCATTGATTTCTGAGTCTAAATCGAGTGTATTTAGTCATGTTTACGTCCGATCATCATCGGGTGTTTTTCGAAAACTGTTATAGATACCTGGCGGTCAAAATGTGGGTGTCTACAACAAGTCATACAGTATGACTGTAACGTGTGCTGCAAAATGGCATAAACCATAAAGTTACTTATAAGAGTTTGAATATTGTTTATTAATCCTACGTACGCAAGTTAGAGTTATTTTTAAGAGCTTTATTTTGAATTTAAGATGGTTCATTTTGTTTGTATTTTATTTACGCAGGTACTCTAACGATTTTCCGGAAATGCAGCATCTCATCACCGAAAGATGGGAGAAAATGAACACGTCGATTCATTGTTTAGGGTTTGCTCTTAATCCAAGGTTTTACGATGCAAATTATCTCCGTACACCTGCTCCAGGTGGAGTAGCCAGAAAAGCTCCGAACTTAGACAAAGAAGTCATGGTGGGTTTAATGAAAACTTTTGAGAAATTGGCCGAAAGTCCATCGGAGGAGTCTAATTTACGTTGCCAATTTGCTACATTCCACATAAAGAAAGGAATTTTCGCACGTAAGGCGGCTTTCGTGGATGCTGTAACGATGGGCCCTATTACATGGTGGTCTACTTACGGTTCCGAAACTCCTGAATTGGCACATATTGCCATTAAGATATTTGTCTCAGCCAATAAGTAGATCATCCGCTGAAAGAAATTGGAGTATTTACAAGTTTATTCATAGTGTTGTAAGAAACAGGTTGAATAACACTAGAGCCGAAAAGCTTGTCTCCATTCACTCGAATCTACGTCTGCTATCCCGATTCACAATGGAGTACAAAACTGGAACATATAAGAAGTGGGACGTTGAGCCAGATAATCCAACCTTGGAGGATTCATCCATAAGGCTTGAAGAATTGAGGGAGACACTTAGTAGCGGTGCTGATGAATTTCGAAGATAATTGAAGGGAAAAGAAAAGGTGTAGCTATTATTGGAACTTAAGAAAATTTTGTTTTCATTGTTTTATTTTGGTATTTTGTTTTGATGTCATGTAGTAGCAATCAAAATGCAGTTTTATTATTAATCTCCAATATAAAATAATCGTATCGAAATTTACGAATTCGTGAATTACAATTTTAAGTAATACTGTACGTATTCAATACTCCACTTCAATCGAATTACGTATTCGTATTCCGAATTCGTATTGGTCGTATTACGAATTCGGTAACCCTGATATCTAATATACCAATTAAGAGTTCAAATATTTTTAATTGATTATATGTAGACATGTCAAACGGGTCAAGCGGATTGGATCAATGAGTCAGGTCAGAATACAGGTGAGGTCGTATACGGGTCACGTTAGAGTTAGAATACAAGTAAAAAATAGTTATGAACGCCTGAACTTTTACCCTTTTTTAAGTAAAAATTATTTTTAATACTATTTTTTTTAATAGTATTATTATTATACTCTTTATTTATAATGTTTATATTTTAAAATCTATATTAAAATCAATTTTATAATTTATTTTAATAATTATTTTTATTATCAAATGATTAAAAAATTTATATTAAATTGAATATTTTTTATCTTTGTTATTTAAAATATTAGAAGTGTTAGTTTTTAATCATAAATTCAAATATAATATTTAAGCACTAATATTTTATTGGGAAAAATAGAGGAAATACAAGTCAAGGTCGTCAAAACTGGTTATGTCATAGCCTAGAATCACTGTCATGCTATCTAATTAACGGAGCATTAGACGGATAATTGTGATTACGTTATATTTTATGAAGTTAATCAACTAAAGGGGTATTAGTGGGGTTTTTGAAAATAGGAGGGGTACATGGTAGAAAACGGAAAAACATGAGGGTACAACGTAGAAAAACCCTATTTTATTAATTTTAATAAATCTCTATTGACCCAACGGGTCGAATGAGTCGAGTTGGGTTTGACCCTAAATTTAAGTGTCATAACAGGTTCATGTCAAACGGGTTGCGAGTCGACAAAAATAGGTTGATGACCCTAATAATTGGGTCCAGTGGGTTGGGTCAAGTTTTGACAGGTCTAATTATATTTAATGTGCCATATAAATTTAATCATATTTGTTTAACTATATATAATTTTTTTTGGTTCAACGAATAGCGTACTTAGTCGCATTACAATATAGAGGAAGAGAGATTCGAATCTGAGACCTACTGTCCCAGAGTACCTATTCTTAACCACTAAGTCAAGACATCTTCGGATAATGTCATTGAATTGATGTCACATTGAAAAATAAAGATAATTAAACAATCTGATAATGGTATATGACAGAAACTTAATGTGAATGCTCTAAAATATTTCTGATTTTTTTTACTGAAATCAAGATTAGAATAAATCACCCCTAATATTACGTACGTCACTTACTGAAGGGGTGTATGGCGTAATTGTTCATGAGTGAAAATGTGAAATATATGACATGAATGAATGATTATACGTACGAAACGATAATAATGTGTGAAATTATCGAGATTTCGACTTATATCTCATTAACTTTTTTTTTTTTTTCTTGAACATAAGAAATAACTGAATAAGTAAATTCTAACAACGTCACTTAACTCCATTAATACTTTATATTTTAAATATTTTAAATACTAGTACATAGATATCGGTGATTTTAAAACTAGTTTGTTGGAAAAGAAGACACGCATATAGCAAGCTACTGGGACCCTATAAAAACCCGGGAAAATGCTCCCACATTTATCCAAGGATAATACTCCACTCAACACGCTTAAGTAGTTACGTGTACGGTGTACCGTCTTTTTTTCCCTTGAAACTCGTGATTTATTGTAAGAACCAAGTAAATAAAACGTCGGTTCAATTTCTGTCCCAACAGTTTATTGAAAACTTCATCACTCATAAATTCTTCATCATCTTTCTTCTTCCTCTATTTCCCCCAAATTCTAGGGTTTAGAATTGCTATGGCGTCACTTGTGATAAAGGTTCGACCTCTATCTCTTTCTGTTTCGTTATTTTCTTCTGATCTAGGTTTATTGAATTCATTGTGTTTTTCCTTACATAAGTACGGAGTATAGATTTTGATCGTTTTATATCCTAGATTGAAACATTTCTAATTAAGTCAAATTCGTTCGTTAATTGTAAATTCACCTCTTTTTGACTCGCTGAAGGCTCGATTTGGGTATAATTTCAGTGATTAGCAGTCCTTGCTTCATCTTATTGCTCTTTTTTAGTCTCTCCGTCTTAATCATTTGTTTACGTTTTATTTAGTACTCCGTATTATTTTTGTTAGGTTTATTTTGATCGTTGGTTGGAACAGGGGAGGAATAGAGATTAAGGAAATGAGGATATAGCTTTCATCTCTTCACTTTAACGTTCAATTCCGTTGTTCTTGTTGTTTTTGTTGTTGGATTTCGTTATCATCTGCATACCGTACAGTAAATTTGTTCACTAATTGTTCGATAATTCTTGTCCTACACGTTAGCCAATCCCAAGTGTTACTAACCGAAATAATGTAGTTTTGAATTTGAATGATTTGAGTTGAAAACTTTGATACTCCTAATTTGGGCTAGTGTTGCAAACTTGCTCAACTTTGTTTATCTGTCATTATTTTATTTCTCTTATGATGTTGTTCCTTGTTCGCATGCGTTGTTTAGTCGGTCTGATGGTCACTAGTTACTACCCTTGTAAGGTATCCTTGTGTATTAATGATCTTTAGGATGTTGTACTAACTGAATCCCCCCATAATTTTTGACATGAGCCTCTATTTGGTATTTTGGTGCGTGCAATACACACGTATGTATATGGGGGACATGGAAATAACACCAACCTAAATTGCCAAGTAAAAAATATCCGAGGTTTGTGGAAGGGGAATTGGAGGCCTGAGCTGGTCAATCTAAATCTGTGAGCTGGTCCTGGTGAATTGTATATGGAGGTTCACTCGTTATAAGTTGTCTTAAAGCTCACATTTTGTATCCTTTTTACTCCTATAGCGTATTACTTCATCTGATTTTTTTTTTATGATTGGTTTTCATTTAGGTTACATATGAGGAAATGCTTAGGCGTTTCTATGTTTCTGTAATTGGAGACCAGAAATTAGATCTTAGCATGGAGGGTCTGAGGCTAAAGATTTCTTCGCTTTTCAACATTCCAGCTGATGCAAAATTTGAACTTACATACAAAGATGAAGATGGTGATCTGGTCACCCTAGTAGATGATGACGATCTTAGCGATATAATAAAGCAACGTCTGAATCCTGTTAGGATTACTGTTCATCTTGATTCAACCCAGGGCACTCAATCAACTTCTGCTCCAAGCAGTCCCTTCTCACAGGATGTGCAGCCAAATGCGAATGTTGCCGAGGCACTGAAGTCTCTGCAAGAGCCTCTAACTCGTGTTCTGCTGAATCTCAGATCAGTAACTCCAATTTCAGAACAAAACCCAAATCCTGACACTCGCAAAATGTTGAAATCTGTTCAGGCACCTTTGGCTCAGTCTTTGACCAAGCTCTCATCAGACATCTCATCTAAAGCAGCATCTACTTCTCCGATTCTTGCTGATCTTTTTGACGGGCTGTCAAAAATGGGACAACTGTGCATGAATGCAGCTCTTTCTAACTCGGGTAATGCTGGAAATGTAGTTACAAAGAATGGTGGAGATGGAGTTGATACACCTGTCCCAACTCAATCAGTTCCTAAGAATACTCAGCCTTGTGGACTAAGTGTATCTGTTGAAGACAATAGTGGAAGCTGTGAATCAGCTTTTAAAAAGATGTCTAGCAGTGCAACTAACAAGAACAGACATCTAACTGCTGGAGAAAGCTGTGGAGGTATGGATGCGCCAGAAAAGAAATCGTGTTCAAGATCCATAATCCACAAAAATATCGGCTGTGATGGTTGTGGGGTACTTCCTATCAATGGACCACGGTTTAAATCTAAAGTGTAAGACTTGACTCCCTCCATCCCAATTTTATCGTCTCCATCAACTAAAGTTTAGAATTAATAATAGCAGGGAAATATCATTAATACCCTCTAACTATTAAATTTAGACATGAGGTAAAGGGTGTAATGGGAATATGAAGGTTGTTTAACAAGGGTAAAATGAGGAATCTACTATTTTCACTTACTGTGCTTGGGAAGTGGACAATTAATTTATGTACAAATAAGGAAAAAGGGGACAATAAAATTGGGTTGGAGGGAGTTTTAATGATCGACTTCTAGACCTTGAGCACCTATATTTTTGTTATTGGGATAGATTAGTTAAGGCTAATCGGTTGACTTTCTTCTCTCTTGCAGGAAGTATAACTATGACTTATGTAGAGTTTGTTTCTTACAAATTGGAAGTGGCTTAGATTACACTAGGATTGATACCCCCTTGGTATGTAGGCGTACACGGTCTACCAATTCTCCTAATGCGGTAGCTCATGAAATTCCTCTCTTATCTATCCTTCTCTATTTTCTTATACTCCTTATTGAAATTCTCTCTACTGCTGTATGCATTTGTAGAAGTGTCCCTACCTATCTGGGCCGAGGCTCTATGTACCCAAACATCTTCATATGGGATTTGATAGTCGCTTTATTATGGATGTCAATGTCATGGATGGAACAACAATGGCTCCTTCAACACCTTTTACAAAGATATGGCGGATGCAGAACAGTGGCTCAGTTCCTTGGACGCGTGGATTGCAATTTCTCTGGATTGGTGGAGATCGATTTAGCCTTTCTGATTCAGTTGAGATACAAGTATATAATCATTTCATTCTATTTTCAGTAACATCAACTCTATGCTTGAAGGCTTCCTGCTAGAAAACATAGAGGACTTCTTCTGGATGACCTGTATTTGATGCAGTTATTATTTTATTTGTTGTTAGGTTCCTTTGACTGCTGTGGATGTTGCTTCTGAAATCAATGTATCTGTTAATTTCATTGCCCCTGATTCTCCTGGTCAATACATTTCTTATTGGATGATGGCCGGCCCATCCGGCCATAGGTTTGGACAAAGGGTGTGGGTGCAAATTCAGGTTTGTTGATCACAGTTTGTTTATCTTCTTTTCTTTTCTTTTTTTTTGGAAAAATGGATTTTACTGCTGTAATAATTTCAACGTGTTCATCCCGTGTGTCATTCAGGTGGACCGTTCTTTGGACTTGACCCGTGAAAGCTCCCCAATGCTAAACCTAAATCTTCCTTCTGAAAGTAACAAGACTGCATTTCCTCACGTCGTTGATGTAAAGGTTGAACATGAATCTGGCGTGGAAGTTCGTGAATCTAGTGCCCCACCAATTCTTCAAATGAATAATAATACTGATCAGATGCTACGGCCGAATTTGAATTTTCCCATCAATGATGACCTACTAGTATCAAATGCAGCTTCTGACAAGCCTGTATCTCCTATAGCACTGTCACCTGTCTCTTATCCTACACCACCTGCTTCTGCTCCGGTAATATCATATCCCACTAGTGATGGCAACCACAACATTCATGAGCAAGTAACTGAGGGAACTTTTGTTGGAGTACCTGAAATCGAGGATTTATTGCTGAAGGAACTTGAGCAGATGGGTTTCAAGCAAACCCACTTGAACAAAGAGGTGCTTCGGGTTAACAAATATGATTTAGAGCGGTCCGTGGATGATCTCTGTGATGTGTTTGAGTGGGACCCGATCCTTGAAGAGCTGCAGGACATGGTAAAAAACATTCTGTCACTACTTTAAAAATCTTCTCTCACCTAGTACCCATTTACTAGATTGAATCAAATACTTGTTAATTATGTCTCACAATTTACATATGTGAGGGTAGACTTGTCAACTTTCGGTCTGACCCGCAGGCCAAGCCCGATCTGACCTGGTTTTCTAGGGTCAAGACCCGAAAATTTTGATCCTTGGGTCATTAAAATTATGAAGATATTACTTAGTAACATTTATATGTTGTACTCCCTCCATATCACAATGTTATTCCCTTTCTTTTTGGCACAACTCACTAATTTTAAGAAAAAATATTAGAATAATGTAGAGCAGTGGAAAATGGCGTCAAGTACTTAAGTGGGATCTTTGTTATGGAAAAGTAGTATCAACTGGTTTTAGATATCAATTAAACTAATGTAAATGTTTGCCTAATAAGGAAAGGAAAAAAGCAAAATTTCTAATTGTCGCACCTTGTTTTACTATATCTTGCACCTTTGTCAACTGTAATTCCGTTTTTGCCCTTCTTTAATTATTACATTTATTTAATCCTAACCAAATTAATCTTTTTTTAATCAAATTCCTTTTATTAAACCTCTTAAATCTTATACTCCGTAACTCGTTAAGTTAGAAAGTCATAAATTATAAAACTCAAAATTTTTAAAACCTGTGACGTTACTATTGAGAAAATTACCTAAATATATTCTACTCCACTATTATTATTTGTAGTTAGTATATAATTGTATATACGATACTTTGATCTTCCTTCCTGTTGTACGTCAATATTATTACGGAATTACTTTTTCCTAATGTAGGTTTACTCAATCCTAACAAATTTTCCTGAACTTTTCCTATTTTAACCTTTATAAATCTTTAGCTTTTTATACTACGGAGTAACATTCATTCTATTTAGATTTTCTTTGTTTATCAATTTAATAATCAATCAACACTCCGAATTCGATTATTGATTTTGATTTAATTATCGATGACGTAATTATACGTTTATTGAATTTGACATACAAAAAAGAAAATTACCATTGATAATACAAAATATGATAATTCATAATACTGAATAAAGTTAAGTTTTTGACATGATAAAAGGAAAAATAATTAAAAACAAGAAAGAAATTTACATAAGAAAAGGAAAAAAAGAAAAAAGGAATTTTATGTTAACAAATTTAAAAAAATTAAATGAAAAGAAAACAACTTTTGCAGCCGTTAAACCCCACCCCCCGGCCCCACCATTCACTTACCCCACCACCCCACCACCCTCACCCACCAACCAGATCTGGCCCTCACCAAACCACCATGCCCTCACCTAACAACCCATCGCCCTGACTTTACCCAACCTTCACCTACCCACGGCCACCGGTCCCAGCCATCCCAACCACCTTTACCCACTGACTCAGCCGACCCAGCCCGGCTCTCAGCCACCCACCACCACCTTGGACCAACCACTCCTCCCCCACCGACCCGGATGGTTAGGATGGTGGTTGTTCATGGTTTAGTTAATGATGATTGAATTTTAGGGTTTTATAGAGAGACTCACCAAATTAATTTTGAGAATTAATTGAAATGACGAATGTAAATCGGTAAAATGTCGTTAGAATGGAGTAAAAGCTCATTAGGAAAAAGTATGACCCTTATTATTACGGCTAGTATAGGCTAGGGTTAGAATTACACAATCTATGTAATCATTATCTATACGTAGTTCTTGCATCGAAGAAGGGGTAAGCTCAAGTGGTAAGAGCTCCCTTACTCCGATCGGGTTGGGGGTTTGATTCTCACTTGCGACGTAGCGTGCTCTTCTCTTGACCCAAAAAAATGTAATTCTTGCATCAATATTAATCATGCAATTCATAATACTCCATAATCACTTTCTCTCTTCATCCATATTTTTAACATGGTATCAAAGTTTTGTGCCCTCGATAAAGGTAAACACCTTGAGAGTTTATCCTCTCCCATTGCCACCACCAACCACTATACCTTATTCTTCATGTAGAATTGCATCAAAATATTTCTATCTCTTCCCCCTCACCCCTAAACTTTTGAACTTTTGTTCACCATTAAATCCAATCCCTTATCATGCAAACCCCAATTTGGTGGTTTAATCCTTTGAACTTTTAATCAAATCCCGAGATTAAATTTTCTATCCTCTCTCAAATTCAATTCTTCAATTTGACCATAAAGTTTTTTGTCACTCCCAAATTATTGACGAGTTTACGCATCCGAAATATTTTCCGTTAATTACTTTCTGTTTCCAAAAAAATAAAAATAAAAATACGTCTTAATAATAATTTCCGTTCAATTCCTTCTCCATCATGAATTTCTCACACAAATAAAGAAAAACTCATGCAATCAATTTCATGTAATCAGTATAGGCTAGTATAGGCCAGTATAGGCTAGGGTTAGGATTTTACACAATCTCATGTATGGAGTAATTAGTATATATACGAACTTCTTGTATCAATGTTAATCATGCAATTCATAATACTCCATAATCATTTTCACTCTTCATCCATATTTTAACAGTTAGAAGCTCATAATTTTAAATATACATAAATTCATGTGCAGCCCACCTAGAGGGGGAGGTGAGCAAGTATAGTTTATCTTCGAATAATTGTCGGGGATACACGTACACGAAATGACCTGGGCCATTTCTAAATATACATAAATTCATGTGCAGCCCACCTAGAGGGGGAGGTGAGCAAGTATAGTTTATCTTCGAATAATTGTCGGGGATACACGTACACGAAATGACCTGGGCCATTTCTTGTAACTCAGAAGTGACAACCTGGGCTATTTCGTGTTGGTCACATGAGCCAATTTGTATGTTTCAAACGAAATGACTGTTCTTTTAATTTAAAATAATTCAATAAAATACTTACAGTTTTAATATAATTCGTTATCTAGTTATTAGAAATATTAAATTGAATGGGAAAATTGTTTTTAATATATTTTGTTATAGTTTGGTGTTTATTTTTGTTAGTACTCAATTATTTAGATTTTGTTGTTTTTTTTAGTAAGTGTTCGTTGTTTTCGTAACTTGTACGATCAAATAGGCAATGTTGCTGTTTCCGAGTGTTTACAAACCAGAATTAATTAAGCACATTTAATTGTTAAGTTATAATTAATACGTCTTATAATTAATTGGATAAATGAGGAAGGGTAAACGTGGAAGTAACTGGGAAAAAGTGCGGAGTTTAGTAATTCCCGAAGAAAAGGGAAGAAGTGAAGACATAAAGATCCAAATCAAAATTCAAAATGAATGAGGTAAGAAGTAAGAACAATAAGATACGGAGAAAGTTTCTGAAATATTAATTACGGAGTAAAAAATTATAGATTTTAATATTTTAAATTACAAACATTTTATAGTGGTTTAGATTTAAGTATGATAATTATTGAGTAATCTGTATAATATAATAATGTTAAAACCAAGAAAGATTCAATATTAAAAATATTTATTTTTTTCGGCTTAAAAAGTGGTTAACAAGACGTCCCTAATCTGAGTCTCATATAACCCGAGTTGTATGACACGACCCAAAACCGACCTGTTTGCCAGGTTTATGTGAGGGTCTTGTGGGGGAATAACTGCTCGTTGATTTGATTTCTAGCTGATACAGAAACAACTTTTCTTTTTCTTTATTGACGTAGGGTTTTAATGACAAAGAGACGAACAAGAAGCTGTTAGCGAAGAACAATGGAAGCATCTCTCATGTTGTCATGGATCTCATTGCGAAAGGATAATGTGACAGAGTCGTCGTCTAAATCAGTACATATTTTGATCTTTTTAATGCTTAGTGTCTGTAAGAATAATACCAGCGAATTGTTTTGGGCTTGTGTAATTTTCTGAACCCCTCTCTGAATTATGGGAGTCAAGCATGTGTTATGTGACTTGGAGGCTTTTGTGGATTTCTAACCTACAGCGTGATAATGTGACGTGTAAAAAATGAATGAAAGTAATGGCAAGGTGGTACTCGAGGAACATTTTGTGCAAGTGTCGTAGACTGGTAGTGCTTTACACAAATTCTTGTTTGTGACGGAGATACCCGTTGTATTGTAAGAGGTTGTTATAATTACAAGTGCTTCTCGTTCCTCCGTGGATTTGTTTATTGCCTCTCTTGCCTCTTGTTTTTCCTTAAAAGACTTGAGCAACCTCTCCTACTTCCTTGGTATCGAGTGTCAACCTTGTCCCGCTGGTCTTTTTTTACTCAAAAGAAGTACGTTGATGATCTGCTTGCTGGGTTAAAATGGCTGACGCTCATCCTGCCTCTAGCCCCCTTGACCCCTCAGTTAAGCTCCAATTCGATGACGGTCCACTCCACGACAATCCTACAGAATTTCAGGCCCTCCTTGGAGCGTGCCAATACTTGTCACTTACTCGTTCGGACATTTCCTTTGTCGTCGGAAAGATGTCTGAGTTCGTGCACCGTCCCTCCGTGATTCATTGGAAAGAGCCTTCTCCGTTATCTAGCAGGTATGCCGTCTCACGGGATTACAATATTTCGTGATTCTCCCCTCCGTCTCCATGCCTATTCCAATTCGAATTGGGCGGGTGATAAGAACGACTTTACATCTACTGGTGTCTATATTGTTTGTTTAGGTCGCACTCCTATCTTGTGGTGTTCCAAAAAGTAGAATTGAGTGTCCTACTCCTCCACTGAAGCTGAGTACCGGTCCATTGCAAACATAGCTGCCGAGCTAACTTGGCTTTACCAACCTACTGACCGAGCTCCACGTCACTCTCCCGGCTGCTCCTGGCTATTTATTGTGATAACCTCAAGACGGTTAATTTAAATGATAACCTCGTATTTCACTCTAAAATGAAGCATCTCGCTATTGATTATCATTATGTTCGTGAAAAGGTTCAATATGGGTTTCTTTGTGTGGTTCCCTATTGTCGATGACGATCAACTTGATGCGCTTACTAATTAAGCCCCTTCAGAGTGCTCGTCTTCGCGAGCTCATGTCCAAAACGGGTCTCTCGTCCCGACTGTTTGTTTTGCGGGAGATGTTAAAGATAAAAAATTATCGAGAGACCCGACTGTTTGTTTTGCGGGAGATGTTAAAGATAAAAAATTATCTTTAGGGATATATATTTATCTTGTAGTTATTGTCTAGGTTGCACTGACACGAACACGTATCGGACACGACGTTTGTAAGGCAAAAAAATGGACTACATATATTGAAATAAAGATAATTTTAAACTCTTTATAACAAAGATTTAGGTTTTGGTTACTTATAAACTACAAAATCGTAAATAATGAAATAAGTCTAGTACATCCAAATGAGTCTAACAACTTGGTTAAAAAATTCTCCCTCCATTTATTAATGTTCTTCTCATATGCTTTATACACGTTTATTAAGGAATAAGAATAAAGATTGAAAATGGGAGAGAAGTTGATACAAGTGGGGCCACGGTAGAAAGTACTCCCTCTGTTTCTTTGATATCTTCCACATTTCTTTTTTCAACCATTTCTTTGATTTCTTCCCCTTTCTTTTTTTCTATCACACTTCTCTCTTATCTAGATGGTCCACTTACTTTACTCTCTCTACTTTTACTTATTTTATTGTTTTTCTTAAGAAATGTGTCACTTTTAAGGTGGAAGAAATCATAAAAACGGAGGGAGTATTAGAAAATGAGGATGTGAGAGACTAATATGGAAAGAATAGAAATGGATAGAACATTAATAAATGATCCAAAGTGAAATATGGGTAATAAATGGAGGGAGGGAATAACAAATTTTGAACATTGTACATTTGAACCCAAAATTACATACTGTAGATTCGTGTCTATTCACCCAACATCACAAGTTTTGAACATCACACATTTGAACCCAAATAACATAGATTCTGCCTTTGTTTTTATACCTGTTAACCTCCCTTTATTTCACTGAAAATTTCACCTAAAAAAAAAATACATTTTTTTAATGAAAATAATAAAATATTTTCAAAAAATACATTTTTTAATGAAAATAATAATAATAAAACAGGTGTTTTTTTTTATTTTTTAAGAGAGAATAGTGATATAAAAAAAAAAGTGGAAGCTATCAAAAAAAATTACGAAAAAAAAAAATTTGAAATTTTCATTGAAAGGGAGAGAGTACGTTAATTTAAAAGAAGAAATCGAATTACTAATGCTATCAAACCCTAGAAATCGAATTACTAATGCTATCAAACCCTAGAAATCGAATTACTCAATCGATTATTGAGCCTAAATGAGGAACAAATCAAGATGAGAAGATCTAATTTAAAAAAAACCCTCAAAAGTGACGGACTGACGGCGTGAAGATCGGCATCTGAACAAAGCCAGTGGACGGTGGCTGAGAGAAGAGGGTAGAGGAAAAGGGTAGGGAATAACGAGCACTGAGCAGTTGAGCGTGAGATCTGATATTAAAAAGGGGGTTTTTTCCCAAAAGAATTGCTGGAACCGTGTCCTAAATTCAAGGTCTGTGTCCAGAACGTATTCATTTCAATAAAAAAAAACCTAGGCACAGTTTTTCGCGTGTCCAGAACATTTTGGGGCATGTCGAATACGTGTCCGTGTTACAATGCTATGAGGCGATATACAAAGAGTCAAAGACAGTGAACTACTAGATGTACAATAACTTAGGTTGCATGAACACGCCTAAAATTTGGCGTATGCGTGTCGGATACCGTGCCCGACACGGACACGACGAGAACTAGTTTGGAGAACTTGCCGAAACCAAGTGTTGTAAGCCGAGTTAGGAGAGGAGATTTTAGTGGCTTCATCAGTGATTGTTTTAGGGAGGGTCGACAGTACTATCAACAAGTAAAATAGGCCGTAGTCAAGGAGGAGGGACTCGACTTAGAGTTTCCATGGTTGAAAGTTTGTTTCGTCAAATTTTACAACATAAACCATATGTACGATAATGAGAGGTTTGTTAGGTTCATCACTTCATCCATATTGGAGATTTGGTGAGAAGACATGTTTAGGGTAGTTGGATTTATACTCATTATCAAACAAAGTTGGATTTATACTCATTATCATTGTCAATCAAGGTTACATATATACAATAACTACAAGATAAATACTCTCTCCATTTCATTCATTTGTTTGCATTTGATTAAAATACTCCTCATAATTGATATAAAAGGTAAACAAATGAATGGAACGAAGGAAGTGTATATCCCTAAAGATAATTATTTATCTTTAACACGTGGGTCGACAATTGACTATATTTTGGAAAATAGTCTTGAAGCCTGCTACTTTTGTGAGTCATCGAATAGGGCGGTGTTGATTGGTTGTTCCCCATGCTTTGGACTATTGATGGAGAAAATAGACAAGCAAGTGGGCAACAAATGGAAAAATGAAGAGAAACTCGTCCTAGGTTGGTCTAACAAAGAAAACACATCCCAAATAATGAATGATACGAACTATAAACATTTATAATTGTTCTTCAGCTTACATAACCACTTTCGATATTATGAAGATGTGTAATGACTTCGCGCACTAACCTTCCTAACCGAACAAAACCTTGTGCTTTGTTACTTCGAAATAACTAACGTGTTATGACCGACACTTGAAAGTTAAAGCATTGAGCACCACTATATTGTCCGTTCTGCAGGATGTAAGTATAACGAGAAGCAGAAGAGATGTTAGCGAAGTTGAGCGATGATATGGTTTTGGCTATGGTAGAGACGACTTTTGATTAGAAACCGCCTCATTCAGCTGAGATGTTCCAAGGAATTTCATTTGCTTCAAAACATAGTTGTCGTCATGTAGTTCAAACGGGGTGCTGCATTCAGAACGTTTAAAAAAAAGAGGATAACTCACAAAAACAAATATAGTACTCTGTATAAACCATAAATCAGTCAATAAAAAAGCCAAACTCAACGGTGGAAGAAGGATTCTGCAAATTTAAAGCATAACTGACCTGTTGAAATCAAAATGCACAATCTGCATATCTTCTGATATCTCCACCTCAACACTTGCATTTTGTCTAGTCTGTAATTTTAACCACAGGTAAGCTAAAGTGAGCTCAGATTAACCAACAATCGTTATTTTGTACTCAACTACCAACCAAGCACAAATTCTTAAATTCTTATACAAGATGATACTGCTCTATGTTAGTAATGTATAATTGTATATGTCGCAGTTTTTTTTTTTTTAATATATGGGACCAAACTGCCATTGTACAGATTTTCTAAATGCATTCAAAAGAAAAGCCACAAACAGGATTGGCAGCTGAAAAGAGAGTGGCACAGTTGAACCTGAGTTTACTCAGCTACGGTTTGACTTTTTAGTTTCAAAGCAACAAGATGAAAACAAAGAAAAAACACAAAGAAGCAATCAATGAACTTTTCATAACATGCTGAGTGAAAAGTACAGACCTGGATCAGAATAAAAGGTAAAGCAACGCCACCAGGAGAAGCATTGCCGTTCCCATACAGTTGTTCATTACACTGTATAACATTTTGATATCCTTTGAGCTTCAGAAAGACAAGAACGCAGAAACAGAAGAGTTGGTTATTGCTCTTAATGCTTTAAGAAAGGTGGAAACAGCAGAAGGGTATAAAATAAGTAAATTATCGGTGAAAAGGAATCACTACTTGCTCTTCCAATTCTCGCAAGTAAGCCTCTTTCTTTTTTATCCTATTTATCAGTCCTATGCGCTCGGCCTGCAATTTTCAGAAATAAATCAAATTGCCAAAGCTTATATAGAATATTGAACTAAAGACCATGTACAACTAATCAATCATATGAGACAGCCTACTAAACCTATAATTAATTGGTAGTTATTGTGTGAAACAGGCTCGCTATGCAGTGGTCCAGAACTGTAAAAAACATCACTCAGTTATTAGCAATAAATGAATGATGTTTTTACACAAAACAGCCGTCTTAGAGTGAGACCGTCTTATTCTATAATTTGTGATAATTAAATAAGTAATTCATGGGAATTTGCTTTGGTCTCACAAGTGGTACTGTCTCGTGCACTCAATGAAAGACCATGACCTAGTTTAGCAAATGCTTTCACCTTTATTTCTTCAATATTATCCAAGTTTGAGCCAGGCAGACCTTTCCATTGTATCTCCTTTTTGTCCTTGGAGATGATATCCATTGCTGTTAGAACATTTAAGGCATCATACACTCTCCGGCTAATGTTTTTCTCTTCACTTCCCTGTTATAACAAAGGGTTATTTCAACAATTGTTTTTCCTTAAAACTTACAAGGAGCCAGTGACTCAAAAATTCCTTTGGTCTGATTAGAGAATACTCTGACAAACCTGCTCATCAGTTTGAAGGCCATTATTTGCATCTGCATATTCAGCGACTAGTTCATCTGCAACCTGATATTGATGCAAAAGTCAGAGCTCAATTCCTGATACTGGTGAGAGGTCTATGTGTCTATCACAACATCAATTACGGATACTAACATGGCCAAAAGAACTTCTTACCATCTACACTTCACCTGCTAGTAAGACATAACTATTTGAGCAACTGCTGGCAAAAGCAATTGGTAATCCTTGTCCATTGTGGTTGTATGGCATTGGAGTAGAGGAGTGAAGAAACTTAAGAGAGAAACACAAACAATAGTCTCAAGAGGTCACAAAAATGGTCCAATTGCAAAAGTAGTCTACTATCTTGCCAATGTTATTAAGCCAAGATATGAACAAGTATTGCTGAGGTGAAACACATTGTCAAGAAATCTCACATTTTTGAAATCTTCAAAAAAGTGAACAAGCAAATGCCTGTAATGTCTATTAAGCCAAACCAAGGGAGGTACTTTGGTGGACAGTGTCAAAAAGGGTGTCAAAGAAGTATATTGACGTCATTATGGACATGGTATGAAGGAGCTAGTACAAGTGCACATGCTGCAATGTCAATTGGAAGGACTGAGGAATTCCCTATTACAATTGAGGTGCATCAAGGCTTAGCTCATAGTCCTTTCATCTTTGCCATAGTCATGAATGAATTGACAAGGTCAATTGACGACAATATTTCTTGGTGCATGATGTTTAGCGAGGGTATAGTATTGATTGATGAAACGAAGGACGAAGTTGGGAGGAAGTTGGAACTTTGGAGGCAAAAGTCAGAACAAATCTGTAGTTATTGTTTACAAACTACATCTTCATTATCAGATTTCTGAAGCCTGCATATATCAGAAGTTGTTTATCTGTTTTAAATCAAGGCTTGTACACTTTTGAGTGTTTCTTGTACAACAATAAAAAATTAGGGCAAATAAAGTCATTAAATGACAATTAAAATCTGACCTCGTTGTATGTCGTCCTTCCCTTGCTTTCCACTTTCTGGCACACTAGTTATGTTAACGGGAAAAAAAACAAGTCAAATAGCCAGCCAAACATGACTAAAATTTATTCCCTCCGATTCATTGGAATCGCAACATTTACTATTCACACACAAAATAAGGAAAGTAAATTGGTGGACCACAATAGTGATGTCAGGTAAGATTAAGTAATATAATAATATTAGATTGAATATTTTGGAATATAGTAATGAAAAGTGAAGGGTAGGTTAGTCATTTCATAAGAAAAATATGGCCCAAAATGGAAATGTTGCAAAACTGATGAATTTACCAAAAATGGAATACGTTGCGAATCCAATGAATCGGAGGGAGTAGAAAATAGAAGTTTTAAAAAACGAGTTTCATGGTTTCCTTGGCAAAGTAGTAAATGAAGATAATTGTCAACCTTTCATGCTGAATTCCCGAAGTCCACGGTTACTTTTATCAGTTCCAGTTGCACGCTGGCGTCTCTTTTTTTTCTTGCTCCTGTAGTGATGTTATGAATATATCACAAATAGAGATACAATCTCGTCAAGCATGAAAAGTGAAGGTAACATAGAAATATCAGTTGAGTAATCAACACCAATGCACCAACAAATTACAGGACACTCAGTGTAATAGAACATAACATTCAGAAGGAATACATAAGACGAGAAAACAAACCCAAGGACCAAATTCTTTGAAAGTAACATAAAAGAGGGTATAAAGACTTACAAAACAGCAGTCGGAGAAGCAGAAGCATCACCTTGGATCTCAAGATGGCCTAATCTAAGAACAAGACTATCACGGGGTGGTGTAACCATACCAGCTTCACTTCTGGTGGATGGTGAACCAACACCGCCACTGGTTGATACAGACTGAACTGAAGCAGCAGTTCCCCTTGAGACTCCCTTCAGGTTCATGTCCATATCTTCATGGAAATTGCCAACTACCATATTGCCCCCTTAAAGAAGCAGGGGAAAAAAGGTGTATTATTCAAACTAGCTGTTTGATCATCATTAACTTCAGTTCATCACTAAATGGGCATACTAAGTACTCCGTAGGTGTTTTCCAAGTACCAAAGATCCCAAATTATAAAGGTAATACTAAAAGGATTTTGATAAAAAAAAAAAAAAAAACAAAGGAAAAAAAGAAGGGAAATAACTACTCGTAGAACACATGATACAATCACGAATATGGTAAAGACATACATCTAGACTGATACATGCATTATAATGTAGAATGTAGTATCTAGGAGTTGCATGAAATTGGGAGAATTGATCACATAGATGTACTAGATAGTTAAGTTTATCACAATTGCACCACTCTGCAAGTAATAGAGATACCCACCAGTCCGCTACTATTTGTAGATGCATGCAACCTATACTAGTCCAGTCTCCATAACAATAGACACGGTAGCTAGAGACTTCAACGACAACATCATCGATATATACTCCATTACTCCTTCCTAAAACTACATTATACCGATCATCGTTTACCAAGACAGAATTTACCTCACCATAATCCTCCTTTACTTTAACCATTTTCCGCATCCCCAAACCAATTCAATGTTTCAAATCCCGAAACACATACCGGGGTGTCAACAAAACCGAAGCAATCTTGTACAAACAATAACAGTATGTCATTCCTTCAAGTAAGTTTGCAATACACAGCAAAGTTAAGTTCAGCAAACTTGAAGGATCATCACAACATTTCACACACTAGTGCATAAGTACATAATTGTCCAATCCACAAGAGAATCACAAAATTCTGCGTTGAAATTACCTTCAAGTAATTCAATAATCAAATGTCGACAAGTAAATAATCACACAAGGATACACTGTAACTGCAGCAAAAAAAAAAAAAAAAAAAAAAAAGGTCCAATACCTTGCGAAATTAGATTAAATTGAGCTCTGTACAGTTAATCCTTCAAACAATTAGAAATAGAGTGTATGAATGATTGGTATTGTGATGTTGAGAAGGTTAGGGTTTTGTTTCAGCCATCGTCGATTGTTTTCGCGATTATTGGGAGCGGTGGTGTTTGGTTGAATAAAGAAAGTTGTAACCGTAAGCTATTTGTAGTTCCCGCTCATCTAAACCCGCTAATTTACTTGTGTGTGTGTGCAGAGGTGGCAAGCGGGCGGGCGGGTCGGGTCGGGTGAGGTCATATCAGGTTGGGTTACCGTCGGGTCGGGTTCGGGTTTATTTTGGGTCACTTACGGGTCGGTTAGTCGGATTAACTTTTGCGTCGGATTCGGGTCGGGTCAGTTTCGGGTCACTTTTCGGATCGGGCCATTTGGGTTGAGCTGTCGGGTCACCGGGTTTGGGTCGAGTTCGGGTTAGGTTCAGGTCATTCTCGGGTCGGGTCACTATCGGGCTCGGGTCATGTTCGGGTCGGACTAGGTTTTGTTAGGTTTGGTCTAGTTTAAACCATCAATTCATTATACGATTTATTTTTTTGATTATTTATGATTTATTACAAGAATTGGCTGTTTATTATCTACGGAGTATATGACTATATCATCTTATACAAATTATTTCAAAATTTCATTGTATTTTTTAATAGTTTTGTTAGATTCAGAGTAATTTGATATGAAATCATATGTAGCAATAATCATGTTATAACTAATGAATCTAGAATACACTAGAAGCGTGTCGGACCAACGGGTTCCAAGGATAAAAATTCTCCTAAAAGAAAAGAAGCAAAGAATGATGATCGTCAAATTGAGGATGAAATGACTACTCTACACGAATCTTCAGAGGAGAATTTAGACATGACTGAAAGTGGAATGCCAGAAGCAACTCAGGTACCTGAAAATGAAGAGATCTTAATAAATCATGTCATGTCTTGATTAAAATGAAACCGTAATCAAATTGGAGGCGACCGTATTTTTGCATGTGATGTAGCACGAATGTGAAGAATGATAAAGAGGATCATGAAACCTCATTCTATTGAAATATGTAGACAAATCCGGTATATGATTATATTGGCCAAAGTGGAAAGAAAGAGTTGAATCAGAACTGAAATCTCTCTCTAAAAGAGGAGAGTTGTAGCATATACACCTAAAATTGTTAAGTCGGTGGGACATAAATGAGTCTTTGTGCGGAAGATAAATGCAATCGGTGAGATAGTAATTAAGATCCCCATGGAAAACAAACCGAGGGATGCAAACTTCAAACTTGCACTCATATTTTGACATAACACTCCTATGACAGATTTACAGCGTAACAATTCTAGACCCTTTATATTTTGATGATCATGGAAATATCAGGAACAAATCTTCGAATAATTGTACTCCAACAAACATGTTCCATGTTTTATTATGGATGGTCCATACTAGTCAGATGGAATATAATCCGTCCACAAGGGGGAAAAAAAAAGAGATTGAATATAATGGATGGTCATTTACTACTAGAACATATCTGAATTCTCAACTTGCCCATCAAAAAGCTATACTACTTTTCCACTAATCTTTGTTGTAACTATTACTGTACAAATTACTCCGTAGTATTCGTCTTGATTCCTCTCATATTAGCCCTATATTATGTCTTTGAAAAAAATATTCAATTACATAGATGGTAACCGAATTCGCTACAAATACCCACTTATCAGAGTTACCACTATCTAGACCTGGCAAAGCTGATCTAATTCGAATAAGCTAACCTAACACCCGAATTACAGATCCGAGGTTGACCCGTAACCCGAATTGACTCGGGCTAACCCGAAACCGACCCGACTACTTTTGTAGAAAGCAAGTTGATATCCCTAAAAAAAACTTAAAATAGCAAACCCGAAAATGACCCGAACCCGAAATGGTCCGGTCCTACCCAAAGACAACCCGAATTCTATAACCCGAAAGTGACCCGACCGAAGGTGACCCGGTTGACCCGGTTGCTAGGTCTACCATTATCCATTCACAATTCGCTCATATATATATATATATATATATATATATATATATATATATATATATATATATATATATATACACTTAGGGCTCGCTTGGGATAACGTTAATTTTTTAAATTATTAGGAAAGTAATGAAGTTAAAATGAATTAGAAAATGGAGGACAGTGATGGTGGTAAGCTGAAATGGAAAAAAAAAAAGGTGATATAGTCGCTTTTGAGAATAATTACTTTTTCTCCCGCTAAGTAATGCATTATTGCTCATCCCCACCTATTTCTTTCTCATTTTGAGTCCATTACCTCCTAATAGTTAACTCATCTCAAGCAAGCGTTCAGTAGAAGTGTAATTTGAATAAAATGGCCATAGTTTATACCTGCAAAGGCTGCAAAACAAAAACGAAAAATGACAACCTACTAGTAGGCGTGTAGCACAGGTAAAAAAGAGTAGGTCTCCTGAAAGACGATATCAGATAAAAACCTTTGATCGATTCTCTCTCGTCTTTTGTCAACATGTTGGAGATTGATGGGTTAGGAGGTTTTAGTGCAGTACATGTCCACATCAACAAAATGGCATTAGATGCAAAACAAACAGTACAGTAGTTATATCTCATCTCACCACAGAATAAATCACAGTACTACTACTTCCTGGGCTTATAAAAGCATTACTTCTCCTCTATGCAAAATTGCAAATACATAAAAATATGGCATTCCGTTACACAGATAACCCGCTCTACTTGGATCCTTACAGTGGCGCTGGTTATCAGTGTCATGCTCATCATCCCAACCACCATAAACCATGTCACAGCAGCAGCGGCTACCAGACCTTTCCAGTCGCCTATGTAGAACCTTATGGTGGCGGCGCTCCTGGTGGTCAGTGTTATGGATCTCGTCTCCTTCAGCACAGTAATAATCCAGATCACAGCAGGCATGGACATGGACATGGACACCTGAAGGCCCGTTTTGAGCCGTCGGTTGGAGGAAGCAGCAGGTCGGTTATTAAGCCGGAGGAAGATGTTGATGATGAGGCTGACGACTACATCAAGGGCATCCACAAAGGCTTTGAGCGTCAACGCTGGATGACTTTTAGAGAGTGATCGATCTCCATTCTATATCATCAATTGCATGCTTTTGTTTTATGTTCTAGTGCTTCAAATAAATGCAGCTGCACCGTCTTATGTTTTCTTTGCTTAAATATGATCAAAGTTTACTACCATCAGGAACTCGGGATCATGTTTAAATGGAGTTTTAATTACGTGGTCTGCAGGTGTAGAGGACTTGGTATGTATTCTATGGAAATATATACAATAGTATATCAAGACATGAGCAACTTTCATAGTTACCTTTGATCTCAACGTTTGGAGTTCGAAAAAAGGTCCAAAATCAGTTGAAAAACAAGTTACGATATGCACA
Source organism: Agrostemma githago (assembly GCA_958450325.1). Classification (NCBI taxonomy): domain Eukaryota; kingdom Viridiplantae; phylum Streptophyta; class Magnoliopsida; order Caryophyllales; family Caryophyllaceae; genus Agrostemma; species Agrostemma githago. The sequence continues at coordinate 14,287,635 of OY288257.1, read as the reverse complement.
CGCGTGCTAGATCAATACAAAAGACTTGGAAACCCTATTCTAAATAAACAGATTCAATGCATAATAAATCAGATCAAACCATGTAACTAACTTAAATGGGGTTCAAATGTACCTTAATTACAGAAATGAATTTGAAATCAAACTTATTACAAAAATGGGGTCCATGTCATCACTCGTGAGTTGTTTGTAGTCAGCAATCTCTTGCTATCCAGGACAGCGAGGGGTCAGTTGGTAGAAGGAAAGTTCAACCCCTCGCTATCCCAGACAACGAGGGGTGGAGTGCCCAAAATCAAAATGTCATGAAGTTACAACAAATGAGGGATATGTATGTCCTTGAATGCTTTAACAAGCACAAGACAAGTGCATCTTATTGTTGGGTACAAAGAAGAAGAATAGCATGTTCCAACTCCTCGAAGATAAAACTTTCGCAACTTTGAAAGGTGCATACAATATGCCGAACAAGATGAAACCGAAGAAGCAGAATCATTATCGGCAAGACCGTGTAAGAAGGGGAAGGGTCGACGGGGACAATAGCATTCTCAATAAAATGTAGTTGATGTAGTTTTTCCTTTGGATATTGTTATAACGGAAGAGAAAGACAAACAAATAAGAACGTAAAATCGAGAGACAGACAGATTTACGTGGTTCACTAACAACCTGTTAGCTACCTCCACGGGCAGAAGGACGAGATAGTTTTATTAACTTTGAGGAGAGGTTACAGATTTCAGACTGATATCATAATTTTTAGGGTAGAGGTATGAGAGTTTATATACTACTCTCAACCTAAACAGAATCCGTAAACAGATTAGGAAACCCTATACAATAGGAAATCCTAGGTCAGATACTCAGATATTGATTAGAAAACTCTAATCAATCAGATATTAATTAGGAAACTTTCCTAATTAAACAGATTCAGGTCGGAAACCAATTCGAGATCCGAAAAGACAATTGCTAGGCACTTATTTCCTAACAGACATTATGATATATTTATGTGTTTTGAGAAATAACTCCATGACATTCTGGTTAGGGCACTCCACCCCTCTCTGGGATAACGAGGGGTTAAAATTTCCTTCTACTGACCCCTCGCTGTCCCGGATAGCGAGGGGTTGCGGACTCTACAAACTAAAACTCACAAGTGATGACGTGGAGCCCATTTTTATAATAAATTTGATTTCAACCTCATTTTTGTAATTAAGTTACGTTTGAGCCCCATTTAAGAAAAGAGTGCTGTTTTTCGTCGTCGGCATTTCAGCCACGTCGTCGGCACTTTTTAATGTAAAAGACGATCTTGCCCTTGCCTTAATTAGATTAGTTAACTAATGTTATGTAATTTTAGAAGTTAGATTAGTTATTGAAACTCGTTAGTGAAGCGGTTTTTAATTTTTCAAACCGTTCCGTTATTATCTTGTCCTTATTACCACTCAAACTCCACTCACCATATTTAATTTTATTTTCTCTCACTTAAAAAAAAGTGTATTTTCTTTAGAGAAACCCGACTTTTCTAGAAACCCGACTTTTCTAGAAATTAGGTTGTCGGCGGTTTTTAATGTGAAAAGACAACAACGTACTTCCCTAATTACATTCACTAACTTTGTTAATGAAATTAAAAAGTTTAATCATGTTAATGAAACCCGATAATAAAACGGTTTTTTTTTAAAACCGTCATTTTATTATGTTACGGATTATGTTATATTATATATCCTCCCCCACCCACAACAACACTAATATTATTAATAATATTAAAATTGTATTAATAAGCGATTTTAGGAAGTTTTAGAATCAAATATAGATAATATTTTAGTAAGGTTCATCAACAATATTCAATTGGTTCAGTGGTAAAGAGGCTCATTTGTGTTCGAGAGGTTGTGGGTTTGAGCCTTTGTAATTACAAATTTTTATAATTTTGCATCTGGGCCTGTTGGGCGCGGGTTTTTGGCGTCCCGAGGACTCCCCAGACGCGGATTTTGGGCGTCCAGGGGACCCCCCAGACGCGGGATTTTGGCGTCCAGGGGACCCCCCAGACGCGGGTTTTGGGCGTCCAGGTTGATTTCCAGCGGCCCCAAACCCAGAAAACGCGCCCCTATTCGCACAAATCGATCCCAATCTCACCCAAACCGATACCAAAATCGAATATAGAAAAACATATTCCCGAGTTACATTGAGACACGTGTCTCAAAAACCGTTCAAAAAACCGTAATTTCAAATCAGTCGGGAATATAATAGTTACATTAATTAAGAAACTTTATTAATTTCATTAATCACAATTACATAAGAGTAAATGAGTTACGTTGAGACACGTGCCTCAAAAATCGTTCAAAAGTACAAAAACCGTAATTTTAATTTACTCGAAAATATTAATTAAATTAATTAAGAAACTTAATTAATATCATTAATCACAATTAGAAAAGGGTAAAAGAGTAAATTCACGTATAAAGCGCCGACGACGTGGCTGAAATGTCGACGACGAAATGTAGTAGGGCAAATTTATATTAGATACATAAGGAAACTTTTAATAATTATTTTCTCTTTTTTTCGAGCATTTGTAAAGTTTGTTACTCCATATTTTGATATTTTAAAAGTACTGTATAATACTCCCTCCATTCTAATCCAAACTACATCTTTCTCTTTTGTACATTTGTTGAGGCGTGTTTTGTATCATCGATATCTTTCATTTTACATTAGCAAAAATGAAAAAAATCTGATATTCTTGACCTACTCGTAAAGATGAACCAAACAAGATTCCACATGACTATATTTTGTCTCATAGATTGTTGAGAATGTCGAAAATTCTTTTTAGTTGTGAATAGTGTCAAAAATAGAAATGTAAAGTTTGGATTTGAATGGATGGAGTACAAAAATACATTAAGCTTAGTACAAAAAATTATCGAGTTAGTAATACTCCCTCCCCACCACAATGATCTTCCCACTTCGTAATGGCACATGGATTAAGAAATGGGTAATGAAAGGTGGTAAATTGTTGGGTGGGGTTCAAGATGTCAAATCACAAAAAGTAACCAATAGAAAGAGAGTATAATGGATAATATGGAAAGTTTTGAAGTGGGAAAATCTTAGTGGAGTTTCCTTTTAAGGAAAGTGGGAAAATCTTAGTGGTGGGGAGGGAGTACAAAAATATACTACTCAATATAAAAATATAGTCATCAACATCTCCAGTCTTAATCATTATATTTACAATATTCTCTCAGTTACGCATATAGTCAGATGTATTTTACTTTTTACGCATATAGTCAGATGTATAGTCAGATGTATTTTTCTTGTACTGAACCACCCAGCTGTGGCAAATGGGGTGATGACCTGTTTCCCTGAATCGGTTTTGCTACTACCATTAGCCTCAGCCTCGCTAGTTAGAGGAGTGTAAAGGGTTTCGTCTATTTTGTATTCATTTTAAGTACATAACAGAATCAAACATGCTCCTACGAACGATACTACATCTAAGGCCGCTTTGACTGTTACCTCATGGTTAACTATGACAACGAATAGAGCCATAGCGCAGAAAATCCCAGTAGAAAGAACAGCAAGAATCGACAAAATTCGCAGCAATGGTTTCAGAAAATATTCTCTTCTAAGTCCCGTCATTAATCCGAGCACCAACCAAGTAAATCCTTGAAATATGTACAAAATCCACCAATGAATTGGTAAAACATGTTGATCATTTCGCACAAAATCAATCGAATTCCAAGCACCTAAACCCATGTAGACCAGCCCAAGGAACCCATTAAAGACAGCAGAAACAATTTGCAAGGACGATAACTGTATATGGGTCAGACAAGAGCGTGAAGAGTTCAACCCGACCTTTTTTCATGGTTAAGCTCAAACAAAGATACTTAGATACAAGATTAACCTGATTATGATCCGACCGAACCTGTACCAACCCAACCCTAGACCAAATCTAAGTATACTAAATAAGACAAAAGACATTTTTATCGTTGCATGACGCAATGATGAGTCCATGACCTAGTAGCTAAGTCTATAGAGTAGTAGCATAGCTGAGCTACTAGGTTTAATTAAATTAGACCCACGCTATACTGTACGTAGTACGTACTTACTCTTCGTTTCTCGTATAAGAATGGTCAATTTAATTAATTAAATTTTGAGGACACAACTAGTAATTTGATCCGTATTATACGTTCATATGACTTTAATGCTAAAACATTCTATTCAATTTTTCACCTCGTTGTTTCAACTACGTGCATGCGATGCAACTACCACTACATCCAAGCTAAGTCCAGATTTGTATGAGATCTGCCTATTTCATTGTAGTTAATCGTGGTAGATAATTTGTAAAACAAATCCCTAAATTTGTAACTAGCGAGGCTGAGGCTAATGGTAGTAGCAAAACCGATTCAGGGAAACAGGTCATCACCCCATTTGCCACAGCTGGGTGGTTCAGTACAAGAAAAATACATCTGACTATACATCTGACTATATGCGTAAAAAGTAAAATACATCTGACTATATGCGTAACTGAGAGAATATTGTAAATATAATGATCAAGACTGGAGATGTTGATGACTATATTTTTATATTGAGTAGTATATTTTTGTATTACTAACTTGATAATTTTTTGTACTAAGCTTAAGGTATTTTTGTACTCCATCCAGTCAAATCCAAACTTCACATTTCTTTTTTTGACACTATTCACAACTAAAAAGAATTTTCGACATTCTCAACAATCTATGAGATAAAATATAGTCATGTGGAATCTTGTTTGGTTCATCTTTACGAGTAGGTCAAGAATATCATATTTTTTTTAATTTTTGCTAATGTAAAATGAAAGATATCGATGATACAAAACACGCCTCAACAAATGTACAAAAGAGAAAGATGTAGTTTGGATTTGAATGGAGGGAGTATTATAAATTACTTTTAAAATATCAAAATATGGAGTAACAAACTTTATAAATGCTCGAAAAAAAGAGAAAATAATTATTAAAAGTTTCCTTATGTATCTAATATAAATTTGCCCTACTACATTTCTGTGGACATGACATAGGTCCACCCCGACGCGGCCACGCGAGGGTTTTGGGAGGCGAATGAATCTCCATATGAGATGGTCAAATTGAAATTTAAATCGAAGTAGGAGTCGCCACCGAATTTTGTGGTTATTCGGAACCATTCGAGCCCACTCTATGTCGTAGTGGGCCGTATACAAACTACGGCCCATTTCCGATGTCAGAGTTCATTGGGCTCGTCCCTTTGCATTATGATATCGATACTGACATTATCGGATATCGTATATTGAATGACTCTCGTTGCCAATGGATTCGGACATCCGGAAACCATGGTTCTGAGTAAGGGGTGAGGGTGCGTGTTGGGAAGTTCACTAAGAACACCCAACCCCGCCCGCACTTAGCGGCCTTTACTAAGATATCGTTCGTTTTTGGTGTACACGCGTTAGTTCGACGGTGGAATGATATGCAAAGATTATTTTCTCTAAGCATGTGAGAGAAAAATAAAATGGGTTGCTAAGTCGTTTAATGCATATTAAACTAATAACGTCAAAGTTATTTTAGCATGTGAAGTTCGTTTTAGTCTAATAAAACAAAAGACGAAAATAAATTGCTACAAACACGAGAAAACGAGTTAGTAACGATTGAATAAATTGAATAAAGACATGAATAAATAATATGCATGATTTTCGAAAAAAGTTTATGACACGTGATGGATTAGCACGCGTTGACCAAGGTCAAAAAAAAGTATTTATTGAAATATGCCGTAAAAGTCGCTTTTTATGTAAGATTAGAAAAGAATAAAAAATAGAAAAGCGAGGAAACGAAAAAAGAAGACCCGGCGAACCAGGCCACCGCGCGAGTCGCCTGACAGGCGCGCGGCTCGCGTGGCGGTCTATCCGGGTTTTTTATTTTGTCGAAAATCGTTTAATTTTTATAAATTGCGTACAAATATGGATTAATTTATACTCGATTTATATTTTCGATATTCGTCGTATTCGATATTCGATTATGAAATCGGTATTGAATAGTCGGAATGATTTTAGAAAAGGTTTTGAAAAAATGTTTGTTTTGAACGAAAAGTGAAAAAAAAGAATTTGAACGAAAAAAGATGTTAATTCTCTCCGCGTATAAAATCGTCGAATTTTGTTTTAAAAAAAGATGTAACGATTTTATTAGCATCAACGAGAATTAATTAATTTAGTTCTTGTAGATACGATATTCGATTAGAGAATCGGTATCGTATTTTAAGAACGTTATATGAAAAATAGTTTTATAGTATCGATTATTAGAAATAAATAAAAGTGCGACAACGACCCATATTAAAAATATGAAACGACCGACGACAAAAAAAAGAAGAGAAAAGGACGAAGAGGAGGAGAAGAGAGAAGAGAGAAGCGGGTTTGATTTACACCCTCAACCTACGTGCTTTATTTTCTCGGTATAGAGCTCGTCGGACGGTGGCTTAGGCACGGGAGCGTCGAGACGATGTGGGATGAGTTAAGGTGTTGTTTTGGACGTGTGATGGGACGGGTTTCGGCCGGTTTTTTTGAGGTCGTATTCGTCGGTATTTTGACAGTATTTCGGTGCTTCATTGTATGTCAGGATTATTTTTACTAAATATCGAGGATGTGTGGGTAATAGATCTATGATGTGTGTGAATGTGTCGGGATTATTGATGTTGTTTTTGTGTTGAATGGAGGGTCCTATTTATAGGAGTGGAGGTTTAGGAGAGGTATCTTGCTTGAACAACAAGAAATACCGATTTGGATAGGAAACACGAGAGTTCGAAAGGGAACGAAAGTCTCGTTTCTTGGTGGGGAAGCAAGGATCTCGGCTGGTTGGGGGGTTTTGGCCGAGTATTTGGAGCTCGGTCGGTATCTGATTCGGTTTTCGGATAGAATTCCTACTTGAGATCGAATTCTATCCTTAAACGGATTTGTTTAATACTTTTTGAAAGCTGATTTTTGTGGTGTTTGGGACCGAATCATCCGTGTGAGGTGTCACGGCTGACTCGTGTGTCTCGAGAATATTTTTGACCGGGTTTTGACTCGGTCGTAAAAAGACGGTTTTACCCCTGGTGCCGGAATCGACCCAAATTAGTCTTATTTGCCTCGAAACGACCCATTGGGCCTGAATTTGAGGTTGGTTTTGTAAGATTTGTACTCCGTAATAAGCCTAAACCAAATGTCCATGATTTCGAGCCCATATCCGAGTCCATTAAAGCATGTTCGCGTCCTATCATCATCGGGTGTTTGGCGGGAACTACTATAGACACCTGGCGGTCAAAATGTGGGTGTCTAAAGAGCCCCCACTCTGACTGAGGCTTGGACAAGGCGAAAGTCAGAGTAGCTACCATGCCAATCGAGGATTAAGACCTGACAGACTTCCGATCGGGTCGTTTAGAGTCCATTAGACTTGCGTGAAGGGCTCGCCAGCCACAAGATAGAAATCATACCTGGATAGATGTCAATAATGTCGCGGGGACTTTTCTTAAAAAGTCTCGGGTATGTCTGTTTACAGACAATCCCATCTTGGAATTGCGCGGGAGCTTGCCTTGGAGGCTATGGGTGTGTCTGTTTACAGACACGTCCCATCTTAGAATTACGGCGGGTGCCTTCATTGGAGGCTATGGGTGTACCTGTTTACAGACACGTCCCATCTTAGAATTGCGCGGGTGCCTTCATTGGAGGCTATGGGTGTACCTGTTTACAGACACGTCCCATCTTAGAATTGCGCGGGAGCCTGCATTGGAGGCTACGGGTGTACCTGTTTACAGATACATCCGAAAAATGTCGCCTGTGCTGTTCCACTGGAGAATTTTTGAGAATTCCTTGGGAGTCTTGGATGCACCTGTCTGTACATAACAAACTGCATGTAATATTTAGGCAAAACACCGACTCACAGTGGGGAAGAAATGATTTTTGATTGATTTTTGGAAAGAAAATGCTGAAATTTTTTTGAACTTTTTGGAAACGCTGAAATTTTTTGAATTTTTGCAAACGCTGAAATTTTTTGAATTTTTTGGAAATTAGAATGCTTGGGATGACTTGATTCCCGATTAGATTCTGACACGGACTTCTAAAATCCTCTGGTTAGGCCTGTATGCCTAGATGAAGTATGATAAAAATTCCTATTCCCGTGGTGAGTAGGAAAGGGATTTTCTCAAATGGCTAAGTTTTGCAAATTTTAAAATGAGAATTTGGAGAGAGACATGCCGACAGACTCGACTCTGGACGTGACCGGACGAGTTGGCAGACACGACGGGACTCTCTAAGGGTTGGACCGTGACTCGGTAGGGGATGGGCCACCTAAGATGACAAGACTCTTAAGTTGCGCTATTTCGTAGCCTAGGCGAGTGGCAACATGGTCGAATCCTCGGAACGGGAAAGATATGTTATGAGACTGTTTCCGTACGACAGGGCTTTGTGGTAGCAACGCCGTAGACTGGTGTTCTTTTGAATTTTTTTGGTTTCGGGGCATATTCCCAAAGTAGGTATTGCTTCGAGTCCTGACAGATTCTCGTCTTCGACTGAGCCGAGTACTAGGACACTCTATAGAAAGGAGGCTAGATTTGAAAGTTATTTGGATTATGTGAGTGGATGGAGAACTTCTCCCTAGGAGAAGCCCCCAGGATGACAAAGCTAGCTGCTGAGAACATGACAGTGTCGTGACCGGAATGATGATGCTTTTTGAATTAGTGTCAATGTGGGTGGTTGTGCCTCTGTTGAAAGGCTGCCTACGTATTCACGTGTAGTGAAATCAAACCAAGCCATAGTTCAGTGTTGAAAAATGTATTATGGTGCCTAGTTTATTAGGGCTTTGTGTGTAACTAGCCATAGCAATGGTGTAGGCTAGGTGCATTCCCAATGATGTCTTGATCAAAGGGCTAGAATGGTGATGTTGATCCTGTGACTGTGAGCGTTCTCCGGGGTAGCCCCCAGAGGTGGTGTGAACTATTTGGGCATGTTCTATGCCGACTGCAAGTTGAATTCCCGTGTTTGGGCTGGTAACTGGTTTAGATGTTTTTGGAAATGTGGTGCTAGGAAGTAAGTGGCTTTGATGATTCGAAATCTGGAGCTCGATTTTGTGGAGCTAAGGCTTCAGGGTAGGGTATTGTAATGTGGTAGGAAAGGGGGAAGTCGAGTAATAATGACTCGAACTTCGATCGGGGTAGGTTTGATAATGCGGGATCTGATTTCCATGTCTGGCCCTAATGGTTAGGGTATCCTATGGAGCTTGAATCCTCAAAAATCCGAGCTGTCTCTAGCCTAGGTCTCGGGAAGGTCTTGAGAGTTGTAATGTGGGAAGGCTAGATGTGGTGCTAGCTGACCAGCTTGATTGTTTCTCCCCTATTTGATGGTATGAGTTTTGATAATTTTGAATTGACCGTTTCACTTGAGTTGATCATAAGCTACGGTCATGGGTTTTTGAATTTTTTGGGTTGACCTCTTAGCCCCGGTCGTGGGATTCTTCATTTGGATTGACCGCTTAACCTCGGTCATGGGTGCCTTTTTTTTTTTTTGATAACGGCCTGTTTTTTTTGTTTTGGCCTTTTGCTTCTTTCCTGGACTTTTGATTTCTTTTCGTCCAGTTTTTCTTTTATTTCTTGGACTTTTAATTTTTTTTCGTCCAGTTTTTTTTTTGTCACACTAATAAGTGTCATTTGTAGTGTTTTGGTCCCGTTTTCCTTGTAGAATCGCTCCTTGGGAGCGGTTTAGGGGCTTCTTATGCTTCCTTTAGTTCGTTTCAGGTTTCCGAGACCGATTTGGAAGAGTTGGAGCGATTCCGACTCTATACATACACATTTTGGAGCCAACGAAGCTAAGGAACGATGACTCGATGCCTTGGAATCGACCCCAAGACCTTGGGACCCAATCCCGAGCCTCCGAGACCCGATCCCGAGTCCCGAGAATCGGTGAGAAGCCCATGAGAAGCAAGGAGGGACCAAAAAGATCATAATGGAGGCCTACAAGGCTCATCCCGTTCGGGATAAGCTCATCCCGTTCGGGATGAAGGAGCAAAAAGAGAAGCTGCTGACCTGGGCCCATCCCGATCGGGATGGAGGCGTCCCGACCGGGACCACCCCGTCTCGGCCGGGACGGGCCACTGCTACTCCGCTTTGTTTTCTTTTCTTCTCCCTTTCATTTGTAACCCTATATATACTCTTCCCTTGTTATGTTAAGCTTATGCACTCCTTTAGACCTTAAACCCTAGACTACTTTAGGTTAGATTAGATTAGATTAGTGTAGATTAGTCGGTAATTAGTTATAAATCTTAGATTAGTACTTGTATTAAGGGAATTCTTCAAGATCCACTCAAGATTGACAACCTTGGGTGGTTTGTTTTGGGTTTTCTTCATTAATGCAAGTTTTGTTCTTTCCTCTTCACTAGTTTGGTACAATCTTCTTCTCCTTTTACTCTTAATCCATTTTTGTTTATCAAGTTTGAATCTTTGTTCATCTTTGTTCATTGTTATCATTAGTTTGTGATGTTTGTTTTGTTTCTTTGATGATTCTTCTTGTTAGTGTTAATTCTAGATTAGATATGTTAGAGTAGTGTTCTTGCTAGGGTTAGTAGGGTGATTTGGGTGTTGATTGGGTGATTAAGGGTTTTGTTGGAGTTGTTGGTGGAAGATTTGGGTTTCCTCTTGTATGATGCACATCACATGTTTGTTGAATTGCTTGAATGACTAAGTATGTAAAAATGCTTGTTTTCTTGCCTTTCTTTCGTGGGTATTAGTTTGTTTGTGAGTTCGGTCCCCTCATTAAGTTGCGAGAGCCGGTGAGGACGACCCCAAGGCCGGTCTAAGTAGCGAGAGCCCGGATGCGACCTAGGCCTATAGCGCGCTAGAACCCCGTTTGTGTTGTGTATCGACGAGATGGGTTTTAGGTGGAACCTCTAGGTGAGTCTAAGATGCGAGAGCCCGGACCATACCTAGATTACCTTACTACCTCCTTCACTCTAGTTCTCCCTTGACCATTCCGTTACCCCTTTGACCCCGACCTAATCCTAGCCCGTTCTCCCTTGTTTGTTATTCCCCTTAGTCTTAGTCTAGCCTTCTCCCTCCTTTCATTCTTTAGTCTAGCTCGTTGACTTAGTCTCGTATTTAGGCGACCTTGGTCTAGACTTTACATTACCGTCCCCGTGGATTCGACCCGACTTGCCCTATCTACCGTAGGAATAGCCAGTTATTTTATTGACGGTTGGGATTCCACGACAAATCCCTACCATCACACACTAACACCTGAGGTAGGGATTGGTTGATCTTGTTGGATGGGTGTTTATTGTGGGAAATGGGCTTGCCTCCCGTCTTGAACCCAAACTAGGAGACTACCTAGATTTGTCATAGGATTCGATACCGCTCCTGCTAAGGGTGGTTTTTGTGGCTTTCTATACCAGACATGGAACAGGTAAAAGGGAAACACGGGCTCGGTTTCCAGCAATCATTATAAATGTGCCTATAATAGTCACATGCATGTGCTCACAGTGTATGATGATGTTAATCATGTTCTCGGAAACACATAAGGAAAGTATGTATGAGGAATAGAAAAGTTGATTTTATTGATATTTGAAAAGAGGACAGAATGCAAATGACTCTGACTCTGACTTGGAAATGAGGATGTAGGGTATCCTAGACTCGGACTCAGACTTAGACTCGAATCAAATCCGGACTTTCAGATGCCCGGTTGGTTGTTTCTTTTTTGTATGGTCTTTGATTGGAGAGAACGACAAGTGCTACGACTCGCCTAAACTCGGCTTTGCGCAAATGCAAGAGAGGGTGTCAAACTAGACACGGCCCGGGGGGACGGGAATGACTAAGACTCTTGGATCGGGATACTCGAGCGTTGACCTAGACAAGGTAACGACCGTGAATTGGACTCGAGATGCGGAAGGGTGAGTCCGAAAATGGGGGCGACCGTGTTTGACCGTGTCGCGTGCTTGGACCAACCGTGGTGACCTAAACCTAGATGACTCGAGTGTTCGTAGCATAGGTTCGACTCGGAGAAGGCATCATAAGGACGCCGGTGTAGGATAGACGTAAAGTACCCCTTAAGGTGACCGTGTTCGACTGCTCGGGTGAAGGACAGCCCCCAAGTGAGACTAAAGACTCTGGTAGGACTCGGATGGTACGACATCTAAGTGATTTAAAACTGGGGTAGTGAGATAACACGTGCAAGACACGACCCTTAGAGCAACTGTGACTGATCGCTCTGCTGAAGAATAGCCTCCGAGTGTGGAAAAAGCCTGACAAGGAAATGACCCGGAAAAGACACCTAGACGGGTGACTCACGGATAGTAGGCTTCCTTTAGGATTTGGCAAAGTGGGCTTAGTCTCGTGTGAAGAAAGACCTACGTGTGAACTATTCCCCAGACTTTGGACCCTAAAGTGTAAGTGGGCTTCCCTTCGTAGAAGTTTGTCCTACGTAGGTGGGCCATGCCTTGACAAATAAGGCGGACTGGGATGGGGTGGAAACCCGTGATGTAGGATCGATGAAGTTTCGACGCTATAGACTCTAACAACTTATGACAAGACCCGACACTGCTAAATACGGGAAGTCCTAGGAAGAAGAAAGCTTTGAAAAGAGGATTTGAATTTGAAAACCGAACAAAGTCGGATAGGATGGCCCGATCTTTTTTGAAAATCGAAAAAAAGGTGTCATCGGGTCGAGATTTCGAAATTTTGAAAAGTTTTGGACAGCATACCGGCTAGAAAATAGGCTATTTTGAGTCAAAATCATAAGTCCTAAATTGGTAGCTTTCTGGGTTTGAAAATGGATGATTTTCGAAAAAAATGCAAGTTTTTTGAAAACGACGGTTTTTGAAAAGACGAGACACGGATCAAGTAGCATGTAGTCATGGAAACAGTATAATGACACCATGTATGCTCTTAGTCTAAGTTTCGGTCGGTCGAATAGGGTCTATACCAACGACGATAGCTTTCTCGCAAATCAGGACGGTCTTCCTAAGCCGAGTTGGTCTTAGAACCTGCCGTAAAACCCATGCGAGTTCCGCCATCGAAGTCTTTAGTGCGCCCATTTAGGAACGCACCGTGGTATAGTGGGACGTCGGTCACAAGTAACCGGCCCGGGAAAGAATTGGGTTATGCATGAACCATTGAACTAAAACGTGTACATTACTATTCGAACGATTTCTTTTCGAGTCTGACCCTAGGGATGCCGATGGTAAGTGACTCATCAGTTGATCCCCAGCGGAGTCGCCAAATTGTGGACATGACATAGGTCCACCCCGACGCGGTCACGCGCGGGTTTGGGGAGGCGAATGAATCTCCATATGAGATGGTCAAATTGAAATTTAAATCGAAGTAGGAGTCGCCACCGAATTTTGTGGTTATTCGGAACCATTCGAGCCCACTCTATGTCGTAGTGGGCCGTATACAAACT